>JANEHU010004301.1:0-162566 GCA_027563435.1 Nasonovia ribisnigri | reverse complement strand
TTGTTCCTAACATTTCTTATGTTTTTAATACAACCTATGTGTTCGTATGTACCATATTCTCTATTATAGTGGTTATTAACAGCGTATTTAACTCGGCCGTCGCCGCGGCGGCCTTGGTTTTTATTATAGTTTCTTATCGCGACTCTCAATTCTCGCTATCCGGCTATCGTAATCGCAACAAGCTAATTAATATATATATATTATTACACACACGCATGTCTTTATACTCACGTAATAATGAGTAACAACAGAAATCAAAGCAATAATCCGAAGAAAACGGTGCCATCAATTACAATCATTAACAAATCTACTCACATATCACCATCTCAATCGAATGTCACAGACACCTCACCCAATGGTGAGTGGATCGTCAAGCCTACTAACAAAAGAAATCTCTCAACCTCCTCGACTTCAGAATCTCAAAACTCACCTAAATCACCAACTCAACCAATTAAAAAAAAATTATTCGCGTCTAGAAATAGATTCGACGTGTTCACCCAACAAGACAATAATGATGACACTCAACACGCTACCAATACCACTAATAATTCAGATCAAACTAATGTAGAATCGCACATCAAATCGCCTCCACCTATTTTTGTAAAAGGAGTTCAAGATTTTCCAGGACTTTGCACAAGTCTTATTGAGATTCTGGGCGTTGAAAACTTTATTTGTAAATCCTCTACAGATCGTCTAAAAATTCAAACTAGCACTCCGGAAGCATATAGAACGCTTATACACTTTCTCAAGGATCAAAATGCCGAATATCATACATACCAACTGCAACAAGACAAACCCACACGTGTAGTGATCAGAAATTTACCCCCATCAACTAATACCAGCCTAATCAAATCTGAATTGGAACTCCGTGAATTTGTGGTACGTAGCGTTACAAATGTTCTTCATAAGGTACACAAACATCCATTACCACTCTTTTTCGTTGACCTCGAACCTTCTCCTCAATCAAATGATATCTATAAACTGACCTCCATGCTTCACACTAAAATTAAAGTAGAGGAGCCCTATAAACCTAAGATAATTAGCCAGTGCTTAAATTGTCAAGAGTACGGTCACACGAAATCCTACTGTAACTACTCATCACGATGCGTGCGGTGCGGCGACCATCACCAGTCATCCGACTGCACCATTTCTCGGGACATCCCACCTAAATGTGCGCTCTGCCTAGGCAGCCATCCAGCCAGCTATAGAGAATGCTTTGTTTATAAAGAAATTCAACGGCGCAAGAAACCTTCACCAAACAATGCTTTTCTCTCGGATAATTCTAGATTTAAGAAATACAATGTACAAACTAGCCACCCAGAAAATGACGCTCCCTCAAATAATGCTCGAACATATGCGCAGGCTACCTCTGGCCAACGCACAACGCATCCTTCTCCCTCCTCTGAATCCAACATCAACAATGCAATGACTCTTTTCCTAGAGGAATTTAAATCTATGATAAATCCACTTATAGCACTACTTACTAAAGTAATCTCCTCGTTACTGGATAAAAAAATGACTAATACCGCTACAAATAAATCTCTACTTGTTTTATTATTCAATGCCAATGGACTAAAAAATCATTTATCGGAACTTCAATCAGTACTAAATAATAGACGCATTGATATTGCTTTAATTACAGAAACGCACTGTACCTCATACTCACATGTACATATACCCGGTTATAGGCTCCATAAAGCCAATCATCCCGACAATACAGCTCATGGTGGTGTCGCAATTTTTGTTAAATATTCAATCTTATATCAATCTCTTCCAATCGTCTGCGAAGATATTTTCCAATCTTGTGCTATTCAAATTTATGTTAATAATGTTCCAATCACAGTTGCAGCAATTTATTCACCCCCAAAGCATAATGTTTCCTATGAGAACTTTTCAAACTACTTCAACACGATAAATAATAATTTCATCATAGGTGGGGATTATAATGCGAAGCATCAGAGTTGGGGCTGTCGAGTGAACAACCCACGCGGAAACGTTCTCTTTAATTTTGTAAATACAAGAAAATTCAAGGTGCTTGCGCCCCCAGGACCCACCTATTGGCCTTCATCCCCACACAAAAACCCAGACATATTAGATATTTTTATAACAAAAACCCCTTCAAGTGTGCACTATGTTATTGACAATATTCTAGATTTAAATTCCGATCACTCATCGGTTATTCTCACACTTAACAACTATCCTTAAATTAATACGGAGCCACTAAAATTATTTCACACCACTACTGATCGATACAAATTCCATGACCTGGTAAATCAGAACCTTAAACTTAATGTCAGATTGAAATCCAATGATGACATAGATGTAGCTGTAAATAATCTAACGAATGTTATTCAATCAGCAGCCTGGGCGGCCAACACAGTTAAAAATGTACATAAAACCAACTCTAATTCGCTGCCGATTAATATCCGTATCCTAATATCAGAAAAAAGAAGAGCTAGAGCCCTCTATCAACGTACTCGTCTACCCTCCCACAAACAAACATACAATAACCTAGGTAATCATCTTAAAAAAGTCTTAGCAAAAATCAAAAATCTTAACTACGAAAATTTCTTGAGTAAATTATCTACAAATAATGGTAGTCTTTGGAAAGCGTCCAAACAAGCACTACATTTTAAAATAACCACTCCACCTATCAAAAAATCTGATGGGAGTTTTGCTGTGTCTGACACAGAGAAAGCAGAACTTTTTAAAAATCACCTCTTTAATGTTTTTCAACCTCACCAAGATGTTTTACCTGCCAACTCTGATACGATTCTTAGTGGTCTTGATATGCCTTTACCTCTATCTTCCCCAATTAAACACTTTTCACCGAGCGATATTAAATTTGCAATTCAAAAGCACACTCTTAGGAAATATCCGGGTTTTGACCTAATAACGGCTGAAGTAGCCAGATGCCTTCCTAAACGCGCAATCGTATTACTAACTCATATTTATAATGCCATACTTAGATTGTCATACTTCCCACTTTTATGGAAGTTCTCCAAAATCATACTTTTCCCAAAATCAAACAAGCCCCCTGATTTGGTAACGTCATATAGACCAATTAGTCTATTACCTTTCTTCGGAAAAGTGCTAGAAAGACTTATACTGAATCGCATACTTCCCATAATTAGTGAAAAAAATATATTACCTAACTATCAATTCGGATTTCGCGCACATCATTCTACAATCCATCAAGTACACAGGCTAGTTGACTCGGTTTCTTTCGCACTTGAAAAAAAAATGTATTGTTCTTGTGTATTTCTTGACATTCAACAGGCTTTTGACCGTGTATGGCATGAAGGACTGCTTTACAAGGTAAAGACCTTTGTGCCCCCAACATACTACACGCTACTTAAATCATATCTAACTGATCGTTATTTTCAAGTTCATTTTAAATCTGCATACTCTAATATAGCAAACATCAGAGCTGGTGTTCCACAAGGGGGTATCCTATCTCCATTATTATACAACTTATATGCTTCTGATCAACCAACCTCCGCCAACACCATTGTGGCAGACTATGCAGATGATAAACTTATCATATCTATAAATGAAAACTCCATTGTAGCATCGCTTAATCTACAAAATCATCTTTCCCTTATGGAAACCTGGTACAACAATTGGAGGATTAAGATAAATCAAACCAAATCTAATCACACTACTTTTACCCTTAAGCTAGGACACTGCCCGCCAGTCACTCTCTATGGTACACAAATCCCGTCCACTACAACAGTTAAGTATCTTGGCTTAACCCTTGACCGTAGACTAACATGGGCCCAGCATACACGTGTTAAAAGACTCCAATTAAATCTCCGACTTTGTATGCTTAAATCTTTACTAGTCAATAACAAACACACTAACCTTAATATAAAACTCCTAATGTATAAATCCCTCATTAAACCCATTTGGACCTACGGCATCCAACTGTGAGGAAATGCAAAAAAATCAAAATAATCAAATACAAATCGTATTCAGACTTTTCAAAATATAACATTAAGGAAATTAACCAACTCTCCTCCGTTTGTTTCTAATCATACTCTCCACTCAGACCTAAAAAATTAAAACTATTAAAGAAGAAGCAGCTATTTATTACAAAAGATTTCATAATAGGCTTGCAACTCATTCAAATCCTTTAGTTAAAACACTCTCATCAAATGTTATTCCGGGAAATCCTCCTAGGCGATTAAAACGTAACTGGTGCAGAGATATGCTGACCTAATATCATAATTTAAATTTAAAAAAAAAAAACAATAATAAATATAGATGTATCTATGAGAAAACTTAATATTTAACCTCAATTTATAAGTGTCATCACTGGGTGGCTGCTTTTATCAAGCTATTCATGTTATTATTTTTTATATTTTAGCTAATACTCTTGTTGTACCCACGAGGTACAGATTGTGTATATAATAATAAAGGAAAAAAAAAAAAAAAAATATATTCCATTTAACTGTATTTACTTAATAATATTAAAATATACTATGTGAGTAATTTCAGCATGGGTAGTAGAAACTATGTTAACCTAAATAACATGAATACAATATTAATGAATCAAGTATTAAAATTGTGTTAATTATTAAATGTGATTAGTTTCATAATGTTGTTATAAATTGTTTTGATTTCATCAAGACCCATGAATACCTACCATTGCATTAATCTCATTCATTGCCTAGCTAACAGTACCGTGTTATTTATGACGATAAAACAGGTACAATATTGTACGAATTGGAAAAGATTAAAATCAATATAATTTTTCAATCAAACTTGATTGGATATCGGATGCTTTGTTTTGATACTGACAATAATTGTAAATTATTTAAATAAACAGTTGTGATTTGATTGTAGCAACAAAACATTATCTTTTGAAGCGAATTTATGTTTGACTAATAAACATATAGTTTAGTCATTTCATTTAATTTAACTATAGTACCTAGATAGGTACCTACAGTAATAATTATTCTACAACAAATCGATTCTGAAGTTTGAATCGACGAATTTGAGCACAGTGGATTATTGTTGCGAGTGTGTACATAATTATGAAAAAATTACATTTTAGTTTTTACAATATCCTATGATGAAACTATAATACCTATATAAGCCTAACTAATTACAATCGCTTTTTCATAGTTCCGATAACTATGAATATTATCTGAAACGTAATAATCTAAAACGTTAAACCTATCTGCGGTTACCGTACTTTTTAACGATTATTCGAGTCATGATTTTTATTTTCATTAATATTATAGATGATAACCTTCATATTTTATCTCCCACACAAATTTATGTATCAGGCTATATTACTATTTCTACCTCTAAGATAACAGTGTTGTTTAACAATTGCTGTATTTTACTAAGACTTAAAAAATAAAAATAGATCGACAAAAAACATTATGATATGCATGATAAATTTTTTAAATACGACGTTTTTTATTTTATTTTGGACACATTTAAATCTTACAAATGCATATTGATTAGTGTGATCTTAATTCGATCTTTCAAAAGTGGGAAACTTTCTAACATTTTCAATTGTGGCCGGTATAATATATATTTGATAAAATTTAAAACGCTCAAGTACCAATTAATTACCCACTAGCTGGGAGGTAGGTACGCTAGTTAATTTTACTTTTATATAATAATAATATTTAGTAAAATTACATTTGAATAAACTAATTTAAATATTTAATACATATACATTTATACAAATGTGTTAACATGAGATCACTATAGTTGCTGAATGAATAGCGGTCATTGCCTTAATAATGGTGGCAGTTTTATAGCAATAAATCTATATGGACCACAGACAATAAAATATTTCTTTTCTACTAAACAAATTGAATGCGAAAATGTTTACTTATTCATAATTTTAATTTATTGTTTGTGATTATATTATAAAACACTGCAACGCCCACGTTATACTGTGCATTTTATTTTTTATTTGTTCTCTTTTTGTCAACGTATTATTATTGAATCAAAACTTTTGTCTTGTTGTATTAATTTAATTTACTACGTTGTTGAAATGTCCCAACTGAGCGTTAATTAGTTAACAAATAATAAAATAGCGGACCATTTAAATAGGGTGAGGGGGAGGCACAAATCTCGACAGTATGTCACGTGCCGCCCCCCCCCCATGTCAGACGCGTCTAGTCAAAATAATATTATTACTTATATAGGTACCCACTTTTATTCAACAAACATTTAAATTTCGATTAACGTTTTAAAACATAATTTTTGTGTATGCCTCGAAAACCTTGCCTACAATACATTCAATATATCTGATCGTCTGGTCGGAGCTGCTAAGTGTTCCTGTGCATTCGTCGCTATATACTTATGTATTATAATATAACATAGTCTCCCTACACATAAAATTCCGTCGCGACCAAACTGCAGTCTATACGTGTGTTAAAATTATAAATAGAAAATACTGCAGACGCACTGAAACCAAGACTTTACTACCTCGAGAATACCGAGTATTTAGCTTTTTGCGACCCGAGACTGTTTCGTTTCAGCCCCGCCCTCACTAATCATAATCACCCTATATACAATCGTCGCCCATATCGTTGCCAAACCAATTTTTTAATAATATAGTGTACGTCAGATAATATGTCAAGTTTAATTTATTTTTTAAAATTATTTCGTCCACGTGCGATGGTCTATCATTCTGTAACCATGTGTAGGTAAAAACGGCGAGAAATTTGAAATAAGAAAAACATTTAATTAAAACGTAATATAAATCAAGTCACTTATGTATATTTATAATTTAATATCAAACGAGCATATTAATATTACATTATATAGTTGAATATTAACATATCAAAAATATCTAACGATTTAATACCCGTATATAAATCATAAAATATAACCGTACTACAATATTATACACATTATGCCAATTCCTCTTACAATGTTTATTATATGGTTTTTTTTTTATATTTATATATATACTATAAGTAACCACTAACCAAAGAAGTGATATAGGTAGGTCGTAGAGGAACTTACAGTAGTGATGAACTAAAATTTTACTAGTTGAGGCGATTTTGAAAATGTCAAAATGTAGCTACACACACAAACGGTTAAAACCGTGCCGCGAGGCTGTGGGCATTGCCACACATCCTCTCTGAACTACACAAGAAATATCTAATTTATAATCAATAATTATTATTAGATTCGGGAAGTCCTTCTACCGTATAGTAGTTTTTGAGTCTACCTCGCCTAGGTCACTGTAAAGAGTGTAATGTATACAATATTATGTTAATTTAAATTCTATAATAAATTAATTGTTATTGCAGCATACGAAAATCGATCCTGAGTGGTGATGATCGGTCACCCTCTATTTCCGTGGATATTTTGTTGAATATTATACATTACTACCTATTAGTTTATTTGACTAGGTAGGTATCTAATTATTTGATCTAATTTTTATTTTATTGTCTTCATATTCAATTATTTATTTATTGTGTTGTACACCAATTGTACTGTCTGTTTGAACAACACGATGATGATAGTAATAACAATAATCTATCAGTAATTTATTTTTCTATCAGTAAAATGGTAGATTTTATGAATTTTTGCCAAAAACATAGCATACATATTATTATATGATTGTTATCAACTAAGCCAATATTGATGTACCCATAGCATTGTATTAGTAGGTTTCTGGTATGAATGTTGTAGCTTAAAATTAGTTTATAAATTATGATATTTGCATTGTTATATAAAAAACTAAAATCATAATAATATACTGTGTATTTTAGTACAGAATGTATCGAGTTCAAACCACGGTTTTGGTAGACCATTTTTTTTTTTAATTTTTTGATGCATAAGAGTTAAATATTATACACTTACGTACGCGCCATTGCATACCTGATAATTTACTACTAGCGTCGCTGTATACTAATTGATTTCCAATATCTGAACGAGAAAAAAACAATACAATAATTGAGTCGTCAGAGGAGAATTTTGTGTAAGGTATAAAAACAACCATAATATACGCAGTATCTATATATGGAGACGACTGCGTGATATCGTTCATATCATTTTTATGACTTTCGTCAGATAATAATAAAATAAAATAGGTAACATAATAATATATGGGCTGGGAATCTCAAGTTTTATTTCTACCGTAACTAGTATGATAATATTTTACATTCTACCGATATCATTATATTATAATATACACTATATAGTTTACGAGGTACACCGAGCACCATGGATGAAGTTATGTTGAGTTTGGCCATCAGCAAAACTCAGAGGTTGTCGTTTTTATTTGGCACAAGCATGGTTTAGAAAAATCCAATTATTCAGTTAATGAATACAAACATTAAACTCTGAAAGTAGGTAAATATTCAAAAAAACATATTTTTGGCTTTCATTTTTGAACCCTCCAGATGTCAATGACTGGCTTCACCGATGACTTAATTTCTATTTTACTACCATATTATCGAGTAGAATGATTTACTGATTATATTTTATAAAATTGCAAATTCAAAACCCCATAATATCATCCAAAAATGTGGGCCTCATTTACATATTCATTGGCGAGGACCACTCATAGTTGCGAATCCTTCCATTCAAATTTCACCCATCCAAATATTTATTAAATTACAAACGTTTTGTTAAATGTACAATGCGAAACATAATATATCAACATTAGAAGACGTACTCTTATTATTGATACAAGATGTTATATCAAAAACAAATAAAAATAAATTGAAGAACAAATGCACCAACATAAAAATATAGTCTTATCATCGCCTATATTCATTTAATTGTACACAAATAACATTTTGATAATTGTTCATATTAAATTATAGCTATACATGCTTATATTATAAAATATTTAAAAAAAAAAAACATTGGGAAGGAAGGTATTTTTTTTTTAAAGTTTGATGGGTTTCAGTTTTTATTACAACATGGACTCAATTAGTACTATACTTAAAATTTCACGGGACTCGACTAGAAAATAATACATACTTAAACAACACGGGACTCAATTTGTCCAAAAAGATTTTATCGGGACTCAGTTCGTATGCAGCCGTTCGCATAATCACAATAAACGGATCTCACGGACGACGCTGATCGGGATGGCTATAAATTAAAATATAATATAATAATTAACAAAATGTGTATTAAAATGATATTGATTCCAAAGTTTTACACCCAAAAGGAATTGAACAATCACAAAAACCTAGCAATCTAGCACTAACATTACCGTATCAACTATAATAATAATAATAATAATAATAAAAAAAAATATAATTGTAATCAAAATGTGTGTTGATCTTAAAAATCAACTACTTGGCGGATGAAATTAGTACATAATTATGTAATAATGAAGTCAAAGCATCATGATGCCAATGCACATTGTTTATTCGCTTAAATAATAAAATATACATTGATAATAATAAATTGGTTAAAGACAAACATTATGAAAAGTTAAAATTATAAACGATAACAAAAATCCAAGTATAAAATCTGTGGAAATTCATAAATATCTCAGACTATAATTATTTTTTAAACTTTGCTAATGCGGTTAAAAATCAGAAGTTGATTAGTTATTAATGTGCGGGTTCCAAAAATGAATTATTGTTTTATTAAATGTTAAAATTATAAAACAATAATGCAAACGATGAACTCTGATAATTTGATGAAGTGTCTATTATAAAATTGGCAGTTATCATACATGTTTAAAACGAATGTTGGCAGTTATAAATATATTTTTTTGAACTAATCGTTGCTGTTTTCTTTCTGCGTAATTGGCTTGTTGCTAATAGCACTTTGCTATTAAATTGTAGGTATTTACTTTGTTTTTGATTTTAAATTCAATGGAATATTTCATTATTTGAACTAGCTACAACTAATTAACTATAAATTTCGATGGTAAAAGCGGGTTATTCCAGTAAAATCAACAATGTTTTATTTTCACGAAAAGTTATTTATTTTTATAAGAATTAAAACGCCCAATGCGAATGATGTAAATCAAATTAAACATCTAACTACATAGATAAAAAATGTATAGGTACAAATTAATATTAACTATCAAGTAGGTACCTAATACGTAGTATAGATTTACGAAATTTTACTTTTAGTTTCTGTATTGTATTTACAATAATGTTTTTTTTTTTGCTGTCCGTCAAACATTAAGGAAGTAAAAATGCTCCAAATTTTTCGATCAGCATCTTTTTTTGTAAAAAAATATAGTTGATATTTTTGAGAGGTCAAAATTAAAAATACCAAGTAGTTTTAAAACGTTTCAAGAAAAAACAAAAAAGTTATGGTTATTATGCAAAACCAATTTAAAAAAAATCGATTTAATTTTTTTGGTGCAATTCAAAAACTAATTTCTACGAATGAAAAATGTTCACTGAGTGAAAAATCTTGAAAATTTAATACAAGGTTCCTTATTAGTTTCATTAATGGAAGATTAAAAATATTAAAGATACATAATATAGGCCTGAATATTTTTATATACATTTAAAGTTAAAATTTTGATATCTCAAAACAATTTTTCAGTTACAAATTCATAAAAGTTTTTCTTTTCATTATAGCTAACATTAGACATTTTAATGGAAGATTCCAAACAATCTTTCCTTGCTTCAACTAGCGGAGAGAAACATTAATTTTTTATGAGTTTTTTAATTTAAAATTTTTATGATATTCGACTTTCATCGGAATATTAACGAATTTTCATTAATAGATTTGTGATATTTTATTGAAATCAAAAAACGAACAACAGAAGACACTCAAAATTTTCACCAAATGTTTAAATCACCATTTTTCATACATGATAAAATGTTCAAACTATTTTGACTGTTTTTAAATTCATAAACGTTTTTATTTCGTAGCTAACATTAGAAATTGTATAGAAGATTCCAAACAATCATGTATTAAAAAGATAAGGTTCACCAATAATTTAGCCATTAAAATATTTTCGATTTTTAATAATTTTTTTTAACCATTAAATTTGATTATTTACACAAGTATGTATACTAGTATGACATAACGACTCCGCTCAGAATCGTTTGCAATGATTTATAATTGAATTCAAATAAAACACATGCATTAAAACGACATGCTCGACAATACTACTGTACAGCTGAGCTACCACTTGTCCACCTTTTTTTATTCTATAAATGTCAATACAGGGTCAAAATACTTGATAAATAAATACAAAGTCCCTCAAAAGTTTTTACTATAGCAGTCGTATATATTATAAATCCATAGGCACGACTTTTTTTATAAGTAATTAAGTTTTGACAACATAAATCAAAATTTCGAAAATGTTCAAATTATTTTGTAGTTAAAAAATTATAAATTGTTCAACTCTTATAGCTATAAGAATTAAAAATGTGAAACAAGGATTTTCATAAATAGTTCATACTGTAACCAAAAAAACTATACAATAAATAAACATGTATGTGTTTTTTACAGACATTTTAAATTCAAATTTAGACGAAATTACATAATATGAAAACCAAGAATAACGATTTTAGTTACTATGTAGTAATTTAAAAATATTATAAGTGGGTACTTGAGACTTTTAGAGTACATTATGATATCGTATACGGTATACACTCAATGACGTTTTCAAATGTAATTTTTTTGCAAAATTTATTTACCAACTGTATTACCTACGAATGTGTCAAATAGTAAAATAAATTACTTTAATCACAATAATATCATAAAACTTACTTATTCATATTATAGGCTGACAGACCATCTTCGCGCAGAATAGTTTTTCGTATACATTGATTATTGAAATCAAATTTAACACAATATCCATTACAGTAACTCTTTAGACGCCTAGTGCAGGTACAGTACAGCGTTACCCACTTACCCGCTTTTAACTTTTAACAATCAACAACATTGTATATTTAATTAAAAAATTACTTAATATTGCGTGTAACTAATTTGATAAACATAAAACGAAACTCTTCTATAATAAAGGTATATTGTGCGATTGAAAGAGATAATTTTAAAATTATTTATAGTGATTTCCTTTATACGTAGAAATTATTAATTTATATTAATAATTTAAACAACACAATAATGGCTGTATGAAACAATTACTTTTTGTTAATAATAGAACTATCTCTACTTAAACATGTTTTATATAATAACTTATATTAACGCTCACGGCGATGAATAGTTTTGTGTTGTATCACAAATAATCAATGGTTTCTTTGGTGTTAACATTTTAAGTGAAACGTAGCTTTACCGAAGTATTAAATTGCATTCAAAGAAACGTTTTATGTTCTCGAGGCGTTCTATTAATATAAAGTGATTGTGTTAAAATCCATAATTATATAGAACTTGTGTTCAATATAGTAAACAAACATGTCCCACCTATATTTTAATTCTACCCCTTTCCACTAGAATACTAGATGATTAAGCCTTTAGATTCAAATATTATGTTTTTTTTTATAACAAAATTAAAATGCTTAGATATCTATAAAACGGCCGACCACTTACATAAGTTATGATTTACTTAATATATATATATTAAAATATAATATCTGTTGCCCATTCTACTTCCATCACTCTTCTGAGAAAACTATTTAAAATACGTTGGTTTATAGGACGTAGGCTTATAACTTTTACTTGTCTTTATAATAATATGTTGTATGTGACTATAGCAAAGTAGTTAATTTTAATTCATAATTCAATTTACTACCTACTTAGTTTTGACAGTTTTTCTAAGCACTAATATTAAGGTATTACCTACAATTATTGCTAATTAATTAGTAATTATTACATTTTATTGACATAGGGAATTGTTAATATTATATTTTATTTGAGTTGAGATTCATTGAAAAGTGCCATTGACTTACACAATAATGATGTAAAATAATAATTGTTTAAGAGGACGGCAAACCCTCATTTTGTATTATTGTCTCCGTTTTACTTCGACTTACAAAATAACAAATTTGCGTTCAACATTTTCAATTTTGTTGTTGTTAGTCTTGTTAAAAGATTTAATTGACATTTGACCTAGTATAAAATTTAAAAGGTATTATCTAATATTTTTACATCAGTTTTTTTTCAATATTTTAATTTCAGAGCGAGAAATGAGTTAATTCAATATCAAAATTTATGAATTTTATAAACTTTCTATACAAAACAACAGTTTGTTAATAAATCAGTTCACTCTAATATTAAAATGTATAACGCAAAATCGGAATAAACTGAATAACCTTACTGTTAACAAGGTACCTACGTAGTTATAAGGACATGTTGGTATGTCATTATAAACGGGCTACATACCTACATAGAATAAGATTATGCGAGGAACGGAAATAGGTTAAATTTTATCACGAGAGAATCCGAGCTGAGTGCTTTCGAAGATGTCATCGAAATTGTTGATATCAAAACATAACTTTGCTATTATACACGTATATCTCTATAAAGTTGTAATTGTATAATACGTGCTAGAGAGTATAGAATAATATTTTCGCTATAATATTATATAATATTATTATGTTTTGTCGAGTAGCTTTAATACGAGTTTTGTCACACAATGACAATGTGGATCGGGACAGAATATAAGTGCGACAATACGATTTCAACAATATAAAATATTTGGTAGAACATTTGATAATAAACATTTAATTTCGCAAATATTTGATGATAACTTCAATAACTTTTCTTCATTATATTGTTAGTGCTATATTTAATTAATTTTCCTCTTGCTGGTTATTTATCGAAACGTTTATATACATTGAAATGCAATTCAATATTTCCATCACAATAGCTGCTCTCGCATATGCGGTGTATTTTTAGTATAATAGTTCTATTGAGTTATTTATGATCACATTGTAATATTGCATTAATACTATAATACATGACGTAAATTTTGTTTCACAATAATAGATTCACGAATATAATTTATAAAATTCGAACCAGCACACACGTATTTGTTGTGATTTTTTTTTTTTAAACTAAGCAACACGTAGCGTTTTTTTTTTTTTAATCGTGAAAGTTACTGACGTAAATTAAAACTGTTTTACACAACACAATAATAATTGTAATACCTAATGATATCGATGTTTACGCTTTTTACATTTAATTGGTTACCCATCTGTAAATTTGTCTGCCTTTCTGCGATACCCACGGTATAAATTCAGAAGTAAAAATGGACTGATTTTCTTATTCTGTCGTACAACGGAACAATGTTTACAGTCATGATGAAATAATTTAATCTAAAACTACGGAACATTTTTTAAATTTAATTTTTCTTATGCAGCAGACCAGCGAAAATAGAATATTTATAGAAATAAAAACAAAAAACCACTCTGGTAAACTATTGAAAATTATATGTATGGAAAAAAAGTATTATTAATTGGGTTTAAAAATAATTGATGTCCGCATAAATAAAAATTAATAATTATGTCCTATATGTATAGGTACCCACACTGGCTTTAAGAATAACAATTATTCGAAATGATCTACCGTTGTAAAATGTGCCTAACGTTGACTTAACCTAAAAATAAATTTCATTACTCTTGACTTTGTGAGCCTTTGTAATGGGTTTAGAAATATAATATAACACAAAAAATTTATTTATTTTATATTTTTTAAATATTCTTGATTTATATTAAATCACATAAGCTTTTGCGATACATTCAAATATAAATATAGGATAGGTCATTATAAGACGAAATGATAATGGCGAACAATGAATGTCATATATAATATACATATATATATATATATATTTAAAATCGCTTTTTTCTTTTTTTTTTAAGCCACTGACAATACACATAAGAATCTATTTGATGAGCATAAAAGACTTAAGTAGCGGCGACTTATACATACTTGGAGCCCTGTATACAAAATATAAAAAATGATATTTTCAGAAACTACCTTGTGTGCTGCATATACACACAGTGACGTGTTTACGGGTCGATGAGGGGGTTATGTGACCATAATAATATGTGTTTCACTGCACTGCTATGTGAACGCCTATTATATTTATATACATCGTCCAACGCGATTGAAAATATAATATACAATCAATAATAGCGGGAACCGTGAAAATTAATAAAGAGTAAATATAATATAGTATAATAGTATACGTATATAGGTACATGGTGTTTGGACCGAAATAATGGTCGCCCCGCTATTGTGTGCTGAGGGCAAACACCATTATAATATAACATAGATATATATATATAGGTACAACGGTCGTAGATCCGCGATTGGTCGTGATGATGACGAATCGAATATGTAAATCTTTTTTGATTTATTGCGGTCGTTATTAATTTGAAGGAAAAACTTGTCGGCACGCGAGTTTCCGAAATGGGCCACGCGCGTGTACGTACCTATAATATAATATTGTGTTTTTTTTTTTTTTTTTTTTTTTTTTTAATAACACATAATAACAACATGCCGGCACACACTCACAAGCCTTTAAAACGACGACGAAACCGAATTATACGACGTACCTGCCTGCCTGCCTACATATATACACCTAATAATATAATATATAATATGGTGAAACTACAAAACAAACTACGAGGTAGGTACACTACTATTAACAGTGGTGTTTCGGCGATTCGGCGACGTATCGGGTCATTTACATATTGTATATTATTATAATGAGAGTGGCAAACCATTAAAAACGACCGTTCCGATCATTATTATTATTATTTATGGGTATCGACGCCGCGATCGTGCGAGTGTGTGTGTGTGTGTGTGTGTGTGTGTGTGTGTGTGTGTGCACTTATTGTGGCATATAAGAGAATAATATGCTATATATGACGTGACATTTAGACAGCCAAACTTTTAAAACGTCATTACGTTATATTATATATTAAACGATATTATTTTTATTGTTCTATTTCCACAGGTAATATTGCATGACGACGACGTAAACACCTTAAGTATATACCTATACTTATCAGTATCAGTAGAGCAGCCAAGATTTTTCCCAGAGGGCTGATAATTTATTACATGGGGAACGCTTGACCGGGACAGTCGAGGGATGAGAGAGTAGTCATCTCACCCTCACGCCACCTAACCTATAACCTACCTAGCCTTATATAATACCTTTCTTGGTTTTTATAGGTTTTTTTTTCATACATTTCATAACTTTCTTCAAGATAAAATGTCAAAATAACCTAACGGGCGCCTTAAATAATATGCTCGCCTTCAAATTTGATCATTGGTCTATTCACTTAAATATTGAAAACAAGAGAAAAATTGATTATTCTCATCAAGTATAATTTGTTAGGTACACAATGCGTTGTAAATTAAAAAAATGTCCTATGCTTAAAAATAAGACACATATTGCTTAGGCTTATTTTGATAAGATTTTAAATATAAAAATTTGTGATGATAACTAAAAGCAATGTTTATGGTAGGTCTTGACCAACCTTAATTTGAGTAATACTTTTTCTTTTCTTAAGCCAAAGTCTCGTTATGAATCTCATTTGAGACATAAGTATAGCATAAGCAATACTTATTCTTAAGCATGGACTATGAATACGATCCTACATTGAAGAAGACATATAGTAAATGCTTTTAGTCCACTCCATAAAAACTAAAAGTTATTACTTAACTATACAAAAAATTATGTTTCATTACCGCTTTTCAGTGACTGTCCTGAGCCTCAGTCATTCCGCAATTGAAAGTTACCCCATGTATTTTAAATTTATTACTCTACAATAAGCAATTTTAAACTGTAATATGCAAAGACTGAGCAAACACTTTAAGTTATTTTTCATCCCCTACAAATGGATCTAGGGGCATCCCTAAGATTGACTTGGATCCCTCATAAGTTTGGGATGATGCTAATGATGCCGTGGGCACCTATTTAACAATTTAGACTTTCATATTCATACGAATATTACAATTTCAATAAACATTATTAATTGATGAATATAAATTCTAACTATAAAATAAAACTATAATACCTCCTAGGTAATAAAATATTAAACACTTAAACTAATTGTAAATAAATCACTTAGTTTATGTATAGGTAATATTATACTGCTATTTATATTTTATAACAATAACAACAAACATTTTTAGAAAATGCAAACGGCTCTTCTGATCGATGACAAATGTCGTCAATAATATTTGATGTTCGCAATGAAGAAAGCTCACTGCATTACACTTTTCTCATTGGATTTTACATTTTTTAATATCAAAAATGTTTTTCAGTCTCTTCTATGGTTTGGACTACCTGATATCTTGCTAATTTTATCATAGTTTGTTTATGTTATATAACGCTCGGTTTTCGCCTAGTACAGTAGTGCACAGTAAACTATCTCGTACTATCAACTCGTACTATCAAATATTTGTGGACTTGTGACGACAGTCGACATATGCGTCCGAACCTCGAATGAAGCCACGGGACTGTGTTTAATAATTTTTTGTAGTTGGTACACGCAGTTTCGAAAAACGTTGGATTGAGCTCTTCTGCTCAATATAAATGCCCAATCCGAGCACTGCCTGCGGACGACGAGCGCCCGACGGGGGTGATATAGTTATAAACGTAGGTACATATAAATAGTCACATACTTACACCTACCTATTAATACCCGCGTTCAAAATTCACCCGAAATTAGTGATGCACAACGATATTTTTTCCGTTGTCGATATCGGTTCATTGATATCGATATCATATCGCGATATCGAAAAAAACGATATATCGATACAATTTATTAATTCATAATAATTTATAGACTAAAAAAGTAAAAAGTAAAAAAATAAATACTCATTACTCAATACAACACTAAATACAAAATTTATTGACGGTTTTTTTTGGAATTACAGGTACATTATTTATTTTCCATCTACTACAGGTACTACCGAATGTTGTATAATTGATTCCTGAAAATATGCATACATTTAAAATTATTAAGTATTTAGCTAAAAAATATTATTATTTATTAATAGTTTTCATACCATTACGTTTTCTAATATATTTTTTTATTTCAAATATGAATTCAAAAAAAGTAGTTGATTAACTCTGTCTGGTGATAACAGATTTCTTCTTTTGGTAATGACTTGACCAGCTTCACTAAACAACCGTTCGCAAGGAACACTTATTGCTATTATACACTTAAATATTTTTTTGCCATCTGTGAAACTACAGGATATTTTTTCTCATTGTATTTCCACCATAATAATGTATCTTTATTATGACTTATTTTATGTTTCATACTTTTATATTTATATAATTAAAAACTTATTAATATACAATCTTGAATTAGCTTACTTTTATCTTCCATGCATCTTTCTTGTTCCTTATCTAGTTCATGTTGTGATGACGAACTTCGATTAAAATGACCAACAATTGCTCCTAACTTGTTTGTTAATGTTTTAACTAAATCATTTTGGAGCCCGGCGTTTACAGATAATCGAATAGAATGCGTGCAGTACATCTTATTAAATTATCCTGACCTATGTCATTAATAGCTTTCATCATATTAGCCACATTGTCACTGACAATAGCACACACTTTATTTTCAATTTGCCAATTTTGTATTACGGATTTTATATTATTACTAATAATTTCCGAAGTATGCGATTCCGGTACCTCAACTGTTACCGAAATGCTATTTCTTAATTTCCAATTATCCAAAAAATGACAAGTTACGCCCAAGTAACTATTATTTGCCAAAGAAGTCCGCAAATCAACAGTTAAACACACATTAGGTATATCTTTCAAAACCTTTTTTAAATTCTCCCTTTCAACTGTTAACACTTGGTCAATTTGTCTTGTTATAGTCATTCTACACGGGACAATATATTCTGGCACAGCTATATGCATAAATTCACGAAATCTACGATACTAAAGGGTTTTGAACCACTGATGACAAATGTCATCAAACCTTTAGTGAGCTCTTTACTACGATCCCCCGTTACAGATAATTTTGATGTTCTTACTTTAAAATAATTTTGAATATCACTCGATGCATTAGATGTTTTTGACGCGCTGCATTGTTGCAAATGTAATTTTAAATTAGTAGTATTACCACTGTATGCAATAATAGACTCACACTCGCGACAGTGAACTTGTTTTTTATTTAACATTGTACCATTATTATCTATTTGAAAGCCAAAATGTTTCCATATGTCACTACGACCTCCAGGTAATGGTACTATCTTAATAGAACTCATAATTGTTATTTAATTGTAAAAATCAGAGACGATGTACTAAATTAACGTAAACGACGGAAAAAAACGAGACTAATTGTAAAAATCCAACAGTCAGAGCTATGACCGTCTATTGTTGGGCTTTGTCGTATTGCTTATCGTTAATGTTTAATCGTTCTTTGACATGGATTCACTATCGAAACTTATATAAATAGAAAATAGAAATTTCAAATTTATATCAATTTTGGATATTTACCTACGATGTCGTATTTCGATATCGAATATTAATTTTGTCATATCGATATCCGTAAAATTGGTCTGATATCGATATCGGTATCGCAATGCGACATCATTGTCCATCACTACCCGAAATATGACTATAGAGGACGACGATCGCGATATTATTATAATTTTTGATTTTTCTTTTCAATTATTCCGTCGGTCGTCCCAATGTCACCGTAGCCGTCGTCGTCTTCACCGCCTCTATATATAGTCACAGACTGATACGCACGCACAGACGTGATATATATACGAAACAGAATTACGTCTATACCGTACACCGTATAATATTTTATCCCCAGCCGCGGCGGACGCATACCGAAAGTGTCTCCGAAAGTGTTACTTTCTAATTCTTCTATTTTAGTATTCCACTAATTTTAGTTGACATTTCGGAGAGTTCAATGATGTACGCCTCGGCTGTACTCGCTGCGCGTATATAATGCAGCAGCAGCAGCAGCAGCAGCAGCAGACTATACCAAAGTCTAAAATTATGTCTCGTCCGTCCCTAAGCCGAAACATATACTATAGCCGGATACGGTTATTATAATAAACCATTCGTAGGTATACCGTGGTACGTATACCTGCACGTACTTAGATTTAAGTCGCTGTACACATTAATTCATTATACATAATAATATCGTGTATACATGCTAAAGGAAAAGACGCCAAATTATGAACAACTATAATATTATACTGAGCTACCTATTTTCCGGTAATATTAATTAATATGTTACCAAAGTAAATAGCAGTATAACGTTATTCGCTGTAGATACTTAACTCTAAATATTTAAATACCGTTAAATATTAATAATGATGACATGTGAGTACAATTTTAAATATTTTGTTGGCTGATACCAACGTTGAAATAATTTATATTGGTAGGTATTAAAATTATTGATTTAAAAATTTAAATATTTATAAGAATAATATGATTATTTGTACACAAGGTGGAAGACTGAACAAATTGTGAGGCATTTGAAAGCCGGAACGAAGCTTTTTTCCCAGGAGATATCGAATAGGTAAATATTTTATTGGTTTTATTTTATAGTTACGCCTTCGATACACAGTCGTCCCTGGGCTTTGGAGGAATAAAAAAAATTGTAAAATTATAATATTATTTCATTGCGTTAGTTATATTATGTAACGTAGACAAATAGCGAAGGAATTTCTTTTAGAGTAATTATATACTCACCATGACTTAATAAGTAAATAACTGTTGTGTTCAAGCATATGCAGGCAGTGGGGAAAATATGGTAGGACAAAACCTAGCAGTTCGATTATTTAGGTATACTATTTTGTAGGTGGCGTTACTTTAGTTCTCTAAATAAGTCTACGCAGAGCCGAAGATCACTAATTTTTTTTTTTGATTTGGGGCGAACAGTATGGAGAATAACCATATAAATCTTATAATTGTAGGTACTAGTTAACAATTCGTCAATTATTATTTATAACTTTAATTTTCTCTTTTTTACTTGGTATAAGACATTCAGGTTGAAAATAAAAATGTGTATAATCATTAAAGTTAATTTTTTCGCTACTGGTCTTACTGCAATATTATAATATTATGTACAATGTTTATCAAATATTTTTTCTACCTATTCTTGTGAATCAGCACACAAGTTACTATAATATCTAATTCAAACGATTTAGATATAAAATCGGTATCAATCAACATGATATTATATTCATAATAATTTAGGAGTATCATTTATTAATGTTAATTTAATTTAAAACATTTCTTCCTAGTGTTCCTTCTGTCAAAACGCGTGACTACTACATCTTATGTGTAGGGCTGTGAATTTGTAAGAAAGTGCATTTTTTTTTGGTGATTGTGAAACATAGGTATGTAAGTACATAATTTGAATTATGTAACTACGAATCCATTTATGAAACTTTTATTTTGCATTCTTTTGCATTGTTTGACGTTTTTAATTTTTAAGGTCATTTTATTGCATTTTTAGGTCATATTTTCCTTTTTTAGTTCATTTACCGGTATTTTCCGGTATGTTTAATGAAATTCCGTCAATTGACATGTTTGAAAAATGAAAATTTGTTTTTGTACTCAGGCTGTATATAAAAAAATTGGTTTTTCAACATTTAAAAATTTGTTGACAGACAATCGGCAGTCATTTTTATTTGAGAACATCAAACGATCACTTGTTATCCTATGCAATAGTAAACACTAAAGATGCATGTAATGTACTAATGTAAATTCAAATTCAATCAATATTTTTACTATTTTTTTTTTTATTAAATAAACTCTTTTTTATGCATGTAATGTACTAATGTATAATATCCTGTACCTAATATTAATATAAATATAAAAATTAAATTGAAACCATTTTAAATGAATTTTATACTATAATTTTTGGCGTTTTATATTCCTATTTTTTGCATTTTAAGTGCTTATTTTATTTTGCATTTTTTTGAAATTTTTAATGCATTTTTTAAAGTTTTTTAGTGCATTAAATTTACAGTCCTACTTATGTGGTCATGTATTATCAAATTTGTTGTTATGTTAAGATGAAAAGAATAATATGATTTGTTTATTAATACTTACGCGTTTTATTATTTAGTTAATAATGGGTCGGTGTAAAAGTAACGATTTCTAAAATGTATAGGTACGTATTATACTTATTATTCATATAGGTAGGTACTTGTATAGTCCTTTTAATAATAATTTGAATATATATAAATCGCATTTAATAATTCCACGTTGTATTACATATTTAAAGCTATAATTTACGTGCTCCAACTTTGAGATAATGCAAAAAAATAAAATCTAAGTAATATTCAAACTTTTATGCAACTTTTTTTTTCCAATGTACAGGTACCATCCCCCGCGCGTCTAATGATTACTCTTCATTTTGATATTAAACTTGAATCCTCGCCCGAAGAAGCAAAAACATTTTAGAAAAAAATTCCACAACAGACTATATAGCTACATAGCGTCCCACTCTAATCCCCTAATCGAAAACCTCTCTACGCTAACA
Source organism: Nasonovia ribisnigri (assembly GCA_027563435.1). NCBI lineage: Eukaryota > Metazoa > Arthropoda > Insecta > Hemiptera > Aphididae > Nasonovia > Nasonovia ribisnigri. The sequence goes on along the minus strand of JANEHU010004301.1, from coordinate 140,190 downwards.
ATCCCTGAAAACCCTCCGAGACGAGTTAAGCGGCACTGCTACAAGACGTGTCGTTGATCTATTAAACAAACGAAATAAGAATAAAAAATATGTAGAAAACTTATTTTATAAAATAATAGTTGAAAGTATCATCAGCTGTGATTTATTTTTCAAAATTATTCACAGGTTTTTTTTCTCCGTCACCTACCTATTATTTTCATTTTTTTTCTCAAAGTACTGCAGCTGATTTGTGTAATAGTTAAATATAAATACTAATTATAAGCATAGGTACTACAACGTTTGAAATATTACGGTATACGTGTTTGTTTCTCTAATATAATTTTGGGCGGTGATTAAAATATCTCATAAGTATCGCACGGCACTCAAATTATAATTATTATTTCGTTGAGACATTAAAACAGTTCAAAGTACCTATATTTAGCATGCTTTCGCCCTTTAAACAATAATGTATTTTTAGTTGAGGCGTACGTAACGTAGGATAGGCGATGTACTACAGGATGATTCACCTGCACGCTCAAACCCCCCCCTTCCCCAATTTTACTTTTGTAATAATCATTTTATTCAAATTATGATTTTTAGAATTTTTTGAGGACCACATTTTAAAACACTTAGACATTTTTATACCATGTCGGAAATGTAACGGAGCAAAACAGAATTATTTTTCAAAAGAGAACCCATCTTTTTTACTGTGAGTTGTCAAGCAGATGCTTTTTTCCATGAAAATATTGATTTATACAAATCAACATTTGTACGAGAAGTTTTCGAGTTTTAAATTAGTGTATAGGTACAATATAAGAATAATAGAATTTTTAATAATGATTTTATAAAAATGTAAAATACATGTAATCTTGGGTGTAGTATATTTTATTAGACTCGGATACTATTTTACAAACTATACAATTGAAATAGTTACATTAATCTATTACGTTACTATAGTTTTCACGCCATCGTAACCCAAACCTATAATATTATTTTCAAAACAATATATTATCACATGAACCTATTATATCCTCGGTAATCAAAGTCAAATAACTCGAAAACTATTCGTTCGAATCATGATTTAGATGCAACAACATTTTCAAAAAAAAAAAACTGCTTAGTAATAAAGGTTGAGTCTAATTTGAAGGAAAAAAACGACCATTCCCAGGATTTGTAACACCGCAGGACACGTTTTGAATGGCATAATATTATAGATAATCTCATTTTCTGTAAATATTATCATGGCCTTTAAGTAGGTATACAATATTATGTAGGTACTACAAAATTTTCAAAAATCAGATTTTGAATGAGACTGTAGGAAATAATGACTGCTTGTTCATGCTTGGCGAATCACCCTGTACAGTATAAGTTAATGTACGCATATATATATGTATATTAGGTGCAGACGGAAATACACCGAAGACGAAAGTCACGACAGGGAACGACTCTCATAATATTATACGGCAATCATACAATACGACGTCGTATTAATTAAACTGAGTGATATAAATGGCAGGTATTTTCATCGACAATCCTTTTCCGCAGAAACAACTCGATTGGAATAGAATTGCATAATAATAAGGGGCAAAAAAAATTGAATTGTTCGACGAAAACCCTCTCCCTCGACTGGCGTATATACGCGTTTATATAACATATTATTATTGTACCTATATTATACTCTGTGGTCGATTTTTGTTGATGCGATATTAATAAATATAAAATATTTGCATAGTTTTTTTTTTTTTTTTTACAGTTAGTACACTAAATGTTTGACGTCAATATTTTATCGAACGAAATTATATTTATTTATTAGGTATTATTCAAATCGATTATTTCTAAGTGTTTTTCGTGTTCGACAGAAAATGGGCATGTCACTAGTCGAAAGGGAATATTTTACCCACAAAAACTGTCAAAAAATAAATAAAAAATTACGTAAACGTAATGATATATAAAAAAAAATGGCGGAGACAGTAAAGAGAACATAATAATATTATACTGACCGTGGGCAGAGTACTTTTAAATTATGCAATACAATGCAGTCGACTAATGTGCGTAGAAATAGCTGTAGGTATGTATGAAAAAAAAAAAATTATAGTAGTAGTTATGATTTGAAGTGGAAGAGAAAAAAAAATGGTAATTGAACGTTAGCTGATTTGGTTTCACGAAGAATTTCCTGGTAACTATACCTTCATGTGCATACGCGTTTGTCGTTGTACAGCTGCTGATGAACGATGATGGAATTATAATATACATGCTGATTATATTGTAACAGTAAACACTCTAATATCATTATCTCGAAAAATATTATAACGTTTTTGGAAATAAATATTTATTTATTTTTTACATAATATATTTTGAAGTCGCGGTGGAACAACGTTATTGTAATTTTTTTTTTGACTTTTTAGTAAGGTGCAGTATTTTCGATTTGATATTCCAAAGCCTATTTTATAATTTCGTGTTAGAAAAATAATTACATTGCCATATGAAATACGAGAATATGATATTATGAAATAGGTAGGTGTATGAATTTTATTTTATTTTTATTGAAAAAAAAAACGCTTCGACGGCAACGGTTATTAGCGTATGATATATGAATATTTGTTTCATTTAAAACGCGCGTTATTGAAAATTCGAAATGAAAATACAATAATATTATATTAAAAATAGTAAAACTAACATTATATTATAAAATATAATATGTAATAAGTTGTAGGTAAATATTTATAATGACGTTATTGACTAGTTTAGTACACAATAATAATAAAAATATAAATATATAAATGTAAATAGTTTATAAACATTATTAATATTTATGTTTACTTTTAGAGGTTGTTAGTACTAATTAAAAAATAATAATTTGGTAGATAATTAAATCTCATAATTAGTTTATAGTTTATGTAATATCACTATTATAATTCAATACGTAGGTACTATGACATTCCATTATTAATTCTATTTTTTTTTTAATCTGCCTAAATTTTATTAAATACTTGTAGTGCTATACCTTTAAGGTTATAGTATATTAATCAGCAGTATCATCTTCAATAAAATATTATTTTGTTTCTGTTTTTACCGATACCTAATAAAACTATGCCAAATTGACTACCTAGCTGAGGTTCTTAGCGTGCTAGGTTTTTTTTTTGTGCCAGTCATCGCCTTAAAATAATTAAAAATGTTTCAATCTCCAACTTTTAAATAATAATAATAACATCTTTAATATAATAACCGGTCAGGGTTTTTTTTTCGTGATTTATTATTGAATTTAAATTTAATATATCCACGTACAGTGACATAATAATATTATATAATACTTAATGAATAAGGTACACTCCCATTTTTTTTTATATATTAAACTAAATCTTCACAATACAAAATACAGCAACAGGATTTTTTTCTTGAGCCATCCTATTATCCTGACCTATCCTAACCCAAGAAAAATGTCTCAATTTTTCACTGGACAATATTATTATATTAAATTAATAAATTGTTCCTAATTTTTAGTTTATTATTATTTAACTGAACCACGACTACCTACTTTTAATATTATTAACTGAATTTCATTATTTCGTTTAAAATATAATTGTGTATGAAACTTCCAGTATAGATACAAAGCGTGACCAACTTTTTGAATTACTTCTACACAAATAGAAAATAAATTTCCAAAACTGTAAAAAATAAAATAAAAAATAAATAAATCTCGAATTTATACAATAGGTATAGGTAAGTCATTCCAACGCCCCTCCCCCCTACATAACTAAAAACAATCAACACTAATCATTGACAAACCATAACGTTAATATGTACATTGCAAGCATAAAACGTGAAAATATTTACTAACAGTTAACAAATAGTTGGTGCATATTTGATAAGACGTGTCGATAAAAAAATTTTACCTAAGATAATGTCAGCGTTCACTCTCATATTATCAAAGTATTAAACATTGGTATATGTATATTTTATCTTAGTATCTTATCAACAATAAATATTATCAAATACTGAGATAAACCTGTATGACGATTTTTCGTAGTGTTCCACCTGCAGCTGCATTCATTATTTTCTTTACCTACGACATATATATTTTAATGTTAGTAGCGTTGTAAGAAATAAACGATGACCCTTACATAATATAAAAGCTGATTTTTTATGAATGCTCACTTCCGTGATTTCTTTTAATAGTACATTTATTCAAATTCTGTTTTTAGAATTTTTTTCATTACACCTAAAGGCCATATTTTCAAATCCGTGATATTTTTTGTTCTACTTAAGAAGTGTCCTGTGGCGATACAAACTTCTATTTGTCAAAAGATAACGTCCCTTTTAACTGCAAATTATTTACTCGACGATTTTCTTGAAATTTGAGTGTAATATGTAAATCGAAATATTCTAATGATTAGTTTTCGTGTACTTAAAATGTATAATAATTCTAGACGGCTTCGCGATAATATTAGCAAACATGTTTTGAGCCATTGCCCATTGTATAAAATATTATAATACGATCCGACATCCGTTAAACGGACGTGTATACCTACACTATAAATAACTGCGGAAAGGTTATACTCGCGGTATATTCATTTAGGGCTCTTTCCGCGTACAACGACTTTAACCGAACGTGGCGCGTATTATTGTTTTTAGCCAGTGCAACAATTAATTACACAATTATTTCGATGTGCTAACGCAAAATGTGAAGCAAAAAGAAAACGCTCTTCCGCCATCTCGTCGAATCGTATATTTTATATAATAGTATAATAATTAATAGGTACAATAACGGACGCATAATCAACGCGTTTATAATAATACTATTATATGATCGAAGTTTGCAAAGTTCATTAAATGGATGCGACAAAACGTACGGTATTATAGGGTCTCGATGTTGGTCGTAGCGTTTTGTGAAACGATACCGCGCGTGGTATTCGTTTGGCGTTTCTCGGTAAGCCACAAATAGACCGGCGAAAGGGGCTGAACTAGCAACATGTTCGGGACAGTGTATATACATATTTATACGAAGGGTTCGTTAAATACGTAACCGACACGCACGCAGACACACAAACATAGGTACCTACATACTTACTTACGAACTGGTGTGTATGGACGATGACGTAAATTCTTATTAATATAATAATATACAAATACACTAGCGCGCGCGGGAATGGTTGCAGGATGTAATCGTACACCTACTCGAATAAATATACTCGAAAATATTCGAAAACACAACACGTTTTAGGCACATACCGACAATAAATGTGTACACAATATTATATTATGGTATTGCGGGAGATGCGTGGTGGATTATAACAATGTGTGATTCACCGAGCACGCTCGTCACCGCGTCTTTTCTTTTAACAGTTGATTTGCTTATTTCAGCGGGTATGTGGATTCGGATTTTTTGGAATTTCAAAATATAAAATTGTTTTTTAGTATCTCAGACATTTTTAGAAACCAAAATATAATAAAATGCATTATTTACGGATAAAATGGGGGTGAGTATACTTATATAATGTTGTTATATGGCAGTGAGGGATCGCACTGTCCGTTATAGGTTGCAGTTTAGTATACCGCGATAACAATAAATCATCGTTCTCTCAAATATATTGTAAACCTACTGATAATCAATCGGATAACCATCAGAGCTGCAATATCGCACGCTCAAGTGCCATTTTAATCCGTTTTATTTAAACGCTATCCAATATAAAAATCCTGGCTACGCGTCTGTATAATAATAGAACATGGTAATAAAACATAAGTTAGTTTTTGTTTTAAGCGTCGATAAAATATTTAAAGCCAAACTCACGAGTTAGCTATTATTAATATAAATGGGAGGGGAGGGTAAAACGAGGTGTAAGCACCTACTTACAATATCGTGGCTGATGCGATTACGATATAAAAAAAAATTAAGCTTTATAGATGATAAAAACGTTTATTAATTTATTTCTCATTTTTATATACTGTATCAAACACGCGTTGTCATGATTTTGATCTGGTGTATTGATATATTATGATGATCAACAAACTTGGTATGTATTATTGTACTACTGATAATTGATATTGTACCAAAATGATTATTCTGGTCACAGCATCGAGTATAGTTTACAGGAGTGTGAAACGCCATGAACCGTTAATTATATTATATAATAAACGTTGTGATTATTTGTCACGAATAGGGAAATTTTTATCACGACAACGAGATTTGTGTGTCTGGTCTGTGATCGACATTAATGTCATAGTCTGCGGGAAAACTATTATCAATAACACAACTAATAATATAATGTGCATCTGTATGGATGCGTCGATTATAAATATAATTGTTTAGTGTAGTGTATTACAGGGCGTCATTTCAACTTTTTTTTTGTTGGTGCGAAAATGTTTGCAGGCCATTCAAATTGTTACCAGGCCACATAGAATACTTTTTTTTGGGGGGATGGGGGGGGGGTCTAGTGGGGACAAAAACTGTAGAATATTTGTAAAATGTATTTAATAAGTCACTTATATTAGTATGAAAACATCACAATATTATTACTATTTTTGAAGAACTATGTGTAGGTACTTTTAATAAGTATTAAGTTTATATTATATTGTGGATGCCAGTTGTATTTGGTAAGCAAATTTATGAATATAAAGCACCTTAATAGTACTTAATTGAACCTAACCTATACATTTTTTCTCCCTGCACACTCAAAATAAATAATATAGCTAAACGCCTAAACCTGAAATTTGTTTTATGGGTTACCTTGTTCAAAATGGCACAACATACTTAATTCATATTTCTAAATTTTTCCACATCTAATTTTAAATTAACAACTTAAATTCAATTTAATAACAAATCATTTAGTTACACAAATAAAAACATTTATTATCATAAAGCAATAATTACTTAATACATATTATATTACATTAGTGGATATCTTCGATTTCTCAACTTTGAAAATAAATCTACAGCATCATTTAGATTAATTTTATTGGCCTCTTCTTTCTCCACACTAACCACTAATAAGTCACTTAAGCGCTCATCTCCCATGGTTGATCTAATATAAGACTCTCTTAAGTGAAGAAAAAAATCTTTCATTAGAAGCCGTACTTATAGGTAAAGTTAAAACTAAAGATATTATTTTTAATGTTTCTGAAAAAGCAACTGGAAAATAGTAGAATTTCTACTATAGAATACCATTTCTACCGTAGAAAGTAAGTGACAAGGTTAAAAATGTAAACAAATAATATTCTGTGGTTGCTATTTTTAGACAATTTTTTCCCTTTTGATGGGAATTATATATCATGTTGTTTTCTTATTATAACGAGTAGGGAGATACCGGAGCGTGATAAGAAATCTATACCAGCATAATATTATACCCACAGATATTTATACGTATTTATATATTCGATGGTAATAATATCATGGTAGAGAATAAAAAATATATAATACAACCCATAGACATAATTATATTATGTCTATGATATAACCACACAACCACATCGATCATTTTTGGAAATAAAACCCATTAGTACCTATAATATTTATTATTTTTTTTAAATACTGAAAAAATATAAAATATAGATAATATATTAATATATAACACTTAGGTATATCGGCGCTTATATTTATTGTTGGCAGGCCAAAGAAGGCGTTTATAAAAAATGTTGGTGCAAATGTACACCCTGCACCCCCCCAAATGACGCCCCTGGTGTATTATACGTTTTAATGTTGTATCTATGATGATGACAAAGGTAGGCGAGTCAATGAAAATGATTAACTCTAGTTAAGTTAAATATTAAGAGAACACAAGATCAACGAGTAACAAATGAACTGCAGCTAACACATCATTGATTTAACACGATAAGTTAAAAGTTAATATGGAATAAGATATTAGTTTACCTAAGTTTATGAAAATTAATCTACATTTTTAATCAGTAGATATGTGGGTGGTCCACATAAAGAGTGACTGCGTTCTTTCTTATTTCCTAAATTACAATAAATAATTTTATTGAAGTTTAATCGTAATGTACAGTGTATATTATAATCTACATGGTTATTAAAATATATTTAAACTAAACATATCTCTGCAGTTAATAATTTAACAAATAATACTTTTTACATAAAATAGCAATTTAAGGTCATATAGTAATACTATGCCTATCTAATCTATTAAAACAAATCTATATACAAAATTATTTCATTGAGAAAAATAACAGAATGTCTGTATTATTATAGTACTAGCTGGTCCCGTACACTTTGTTGCAAGTAATAAATTACAACTCTTAGTGTAACTCAGCCACCCTGGTAGGCAATTGGACTACGCCAGATCGCGAATGGTGCAACGCATCCACCTTGGTAGGCAATGTACGAAAATTCGATTTGATGCAAGTTATACCTAATCTGCCCGAATGACCACTGGCAACCAATAATAAATAAATACTAATTTCTATTAATTATTTATTTATTTATCTTATAATCAATAACAACCATTACGTATATAGGTATACAATTTAGACGTATAATTTTGTTATTTTCCGATTTTAACCACTTAAAATAAAAATTTTGAAAAATCCTTGCTTGGTACATGTGAAATTATAATATTAATCTACCCTCAAAATGTCAAGTCGATAAGAGCTATTTAGAGCAAAATGTTCGGCTCTACGTTGACTATGAATCAGGGGGACACTTTCGTTTATAGATATAAGATTGGATTAGTTTTTATTTTTATTGAAGTACTGATATTTACGTATGAAAACGATAAATTTCAAATCGATTGTAACTTGATAGGTTATTTTTAAATCGACTGAGAAAGCGAAGATGTTTCAACGGACAATTAAACTAGTTAAGTTCATAAGTTGATTAGAACAATAACTAACTAGTTAATTCCCACCATAAACCAATGGTACTCGGTAGCTATAATACGGACCTACCCAATACCAGCGTACCATAAAATATTTTGAATATAGATTAGTGGTATTGACATTTTTAAAATTGCATTATGAATAGTAAATCATATAGTGCCCATCAAATTGTGTTCTTGAACATTTAATGGTTTCTGTTTGAAATGTCTGTGAATAGCTCAAATAAAGGCAAAGTATTTATAAAAAATAATTATTTCAAGAGGAAGGGAAGTATGTTACGCCGGAGCAACTACAAAACGTATAGGTAGTCTATCTCCGATACTGTGTATTATTGTCCGATTAATACCAAATGAGGGAGAGAGGATACGACAGTTTTTGACGTCAAACTAGACAAGACACTTACAGTTTCAGAGAGTATAATATAATATCTAACATTGTCGAAATAAAATATAATTGTGATAAATTATAATACTTTACCGATGACCTATATAGCTTATTGGTTGCAATACCTACACAGAGCAAGCGATTAAACGAGACGCGTTTCGGCACGAGTTTATTTTGTAAGATTATAGCGGCCTGCTGGTCGAGTAATTATTATTATCATACTTTTGTAAAGTAGGTAATCAAAAATAGTTATATATATATAAACTTACAGATGTGAACTCGATAAATTTACCCGTTACATTTTACAAAGGTTTCTATTACCAGTTAAATTTTTTTTACTGTATTTAAAATGTCCATAGAACCCTCATTTTAATCGTATTTACATGAGTAACAACCATATAACTTAAGTACCAGCTAATGTAATATTTCAGTAGTTGTTAAGACTTACCATTCTATACTGTTGGCACCTATACTGTATTAAAGGTAGTCTTTTTAAACTTTAAAATTGAATATATTAAATAAAACATTTTAGGGTGAATAATATTTTTATAAGGGTGGTTTTTACTAGGATTTCTTTGCATAAACTAAATAAAAATACATTAAAAATAGAAATGTCACGTTATGATGGTACTTTTCTTAGTATTTACCTACCTACTTGAAAAAAACTTATAAAAACCGCTGGAGAACGGTAATATTTACACAACACTAGTTTTTGGAAAAAATCGATTTGGTTTTTCCTCATAATTCAGAATCATAATTAATAATCGTGGAGAAATAATTTTTCAACCAAATATTAACTTTTTTTAGACATGCTATAATATTCAAACTATTTTGGCTCTTTTTGTTGATATTCAAATATTCGCATTTTTTTTTTAGTTTTCTTTTTATGCTTTGAAATGTTTGTTTTCCAGTGAAAAAGCTGAAAATTTAATATAAGGTTCCCTCGTAAGTTTTTCTTGGTGGGATTGAAAATAAACTTTAGCGTAAAGCCACAATCATTCTTTTACAAGCGTTTGAAGTTCAGAAAACTTACAAATTATTATTTAGTTAATACGTGCAATATTTTACTATAAATTATTACTTGTGGTGGGTGTCTTAAATTTCGTTAACCTCGAAGGTAAAAAAAAGTTCACCACAACAATGTTGGCCGCTTCAAACCTCCCCCTATCAGCTGGATTAGAGTAGATTAATATGAATATCGATTCATTTTATTTACCGTAGTTTAAAGTTTCAAATTTATTATAATATCTAGTCACCCGATCAAAAATTAAAAAAGTAAATTATTTAATTAAATGTCTTGGTCTAACTATAAATAGGCCCTGACTTACTTGGAGCACGCACCTAAAACTTGAGCATAAAAAGTTAACTCAAGACTGCTCCTCCTGAAATTCAACCTACTTATGTTTTAAAATATTTGTCGTTGCTGCAATAATCGCTCTACGAATAAAATACCAAAGCAAAACATTAATTTTTCACAGAATACAATTAATTCGAACATTTTTAAATATCTAAGATGTTGCATCTTATTGTGTTTATTCTCAAGCAAAAGTAAGCTGATAACTGATAACTGATAAGTGATAACCATTGACATAGACATTGACATAGGCTTTAAAAATAATATATTGTATTAGTATTCATCATATAAATATGAATTCACGAATAAAAATTGGCTTAAAATTATAAGACTAATGTGTCAATAAATATAATGATCAGATAAACGTGAATTTATGTAATGATATTGATAATAAAGTTCTTAGTCTTCGTGAAACATTATAAACGTTTTATAATCGCGCTCTATAAACTATAATCTAGACGAAGAATAATTATTTTCGATAAATTGTGGTAGGTACAAATTATTACAAATTTCCTTTTTGAAAATATAAATAATAATGTTTGGTTTGAATATTATGACTACACGTAGAAATTTAATCATATACATAGGTATACAGTAATTCTATCAAATAAAATAATAATATATTGGTCTAATAACATTTTTCTAATTTATGTAAGTAATTGCTTTCTCTGACTTATGAATCATGTTATGAGATAAAAATAATTCTCTCCGTGCATTTACATTTAAATTTATTATAATTAGAACACTGTGTGAAAATGTTTATCGTTCCACTCTTAACGTTAATAACAGTTATTCACACGAAAATCGGAAAACGCTGACAACAGATTTTTATAATAATTTCTTGCACTGGAAGAACATTCAAAATGTGATGCGGTGACAATTGAAATAAAAGCAAAAGACAGATTTAAAGCTTCGTTCGCTGAACATGATATAGAGGCAGCTGCAGTATTTAAGTGTATAATATGTCTCGAAATCAAATGAAAATAAGTAAATAAAACCCCCGTCCCCGATATGAATTATAAAATAAATAATGTATATTCTACAAAAGAACACTACATATCAAACATATTAAACAAATAAATTCCACTATAAACAGACAAATAAATCGTAGATGTATGCTATTTATATTTTACATATATATTATGTGTATGATATATTTTTCGATTGTAGATTTTTCGTATTTATAGACTACTATCGATATATATCTGGTTGAAAACGTATGATATCGAAAAATGGCACGATCGGAAAATACCATCGAAGTCTGTATAAATTGTGTCTCCCAAAAAAAAAGGTCACAGTTATATATATATTATATACTGTTATAGTATTATATTACTATGTAAATTTCGGCTCTGGAATTTTTGATTCGGCCGTAAATATTGCGTCCCGAGATATTCCATTTCTTTCCAGTCGGCAAATCAATTTAAATAATATAATATGTAATAATCTATACGATAAAGATAAAATATATATAATCTTAGGTATAATATTAGTAGCAGCCTGTGTGCATTTAATCGAAGGTCGTGTTCAGCGTACAGTAATCGTTCAGAAATATCAAAACAGCAAACAGATCGATGAAAACTTAACAATAAAGCTTAAAATGAAAAGCCGTCGACGACGTGTCCACGTGTTTCTACAGTCGTGAATATTACAAAACGCTGAAATTGAAACTTTGACTCCTCGAGACGTAACATTAATTCGCACATGTTCTATTTAAATTACACTACATTCGACGTGAAATTGGTGTCGCGATAATGAAATTACATATTTGTATTGCATAAACAACAATCCCGATAGTTTTAACCGCACCAATATTCAATACGATCGTTTTGCCAGTCTTAAGTCTAACAAATTGGAAGGAATGTGGACTGTGCAAAAAATATATCCCTATAGGTCCATGCTTGCGTATGAATAAAAATGATTTGGGCCGCAATTTTTACATAATATACGAAATAGACCCGCGGGCCAAAATGTCCATATTATTATGTACACGATTTACCCGGTTAGGTTAGGTTCGGGCTGAAATTTACATAATAAAAATTCAAATGTGACACAATTTACAGCACCCCGAAAACATAGTGGCCACTGAAGTCTTGTTAAGTATTCGATTACTAATACTTAAATACTTTTTTGGTGTTTTTAGATACTTACAAAATACGTTTTCTTTGTATTTTACCCTAGAATACTAAATATACTTTATTCGTATATAACAATTTTAAAAACTGGCCTTAAAATAATATTTTATAATGCTTCTAAGAATTTTCAAGATTTCATTGAATACACAGATGACACAACACCTAAAATTCATATCTACCTTTCTGAAATTAAACTTGACAATATAACAGGTACCTATATGACATCTGAAATTGGTGAACCAATAACTAATTAAAAAATGTATTTATTAATATTTTATTTTGAATATTAATCATATAGTCTTAAGTATATATTTGTGACAAACGTAAAAGTATTTTAATATACAACAAAACAAAAAAGTATTTTGAATACTTTTAAAATGTATTTGTGTTTATATTCAAATGCCTTTGAAAGACAGTATTGGAATGCGTAATTCAAATACAAATGACAACGAGTTTCCAAATATTTATTTATTAAGTGTCGTACTCTGATTACATTTTAAAAGCATTCTTAACAAGACTGGACATGCCAGTAAGTTAGGTAGGTACAATATACATATTATTATAATACACTAAATATGTCAATTGGCAGTCTCCATTTCTATACTAGTTTTCATAGTCGTATAAAAAACGTACCTAGGTACATCATAAAAGTATAATAATATGATAAATTAATTTTGAAATATTGCGCAATGATTTTAAGTAGGCTACTATATTGTACAGTTAAGCTTCGAAAAAAGGACTCCTTTGGGACATTTTTTATACGTTCGTTGTCACGCTAAGTGTAAAAATACAACGTGTTTAAAAACGTGAAATGGTATACATTCAGTTATAATAAAACGCATTTTTTATTTATAAACACAATAATATTTATAGTTCATTCAATGTCGCACTCCCACAGTCTCCCACATAATATTATCTAATAACATTTTTCTTACTCTGTCACTATATAATTCTGTGTAATATAATACTGTTGAACATTTTTCATTCAGATTCTTTCGACAGCTGAACACGTCTGATATAGTTTGGGAAAGCATTAACTAACATGTTTAAAAGTGTATAGGTATATTCATTAAATAATCAAAACACGGTTTTCCCGTCGTAACGATCAAATCGTATGCTTTAAACCCACGCGGTTTCACCACGAATTGTTCGTGCGATACATTCGAACGAGACCGACAACTTAAAACTTTCAACATTCGAGTATCTATGTGGGAATTTCCACTGAACAGCTACTATATTATAGTCGTTGGTTGCCGACTGCTCTGCCTGATAAATAATTGATCAAATTAACGATTTTAACGACCATAATATTATGCTCGATGTGTTTAAATTCCATTTTTTTTTTTTTTTTTGTCTGAAGAACGGACGTGGCATTCATATTTGGTGCGTATATGCGTACCTGTGTTATTTTAATTATGATGGTATGTAAATTATGTAACTGAACAGTAGTAGTGTAGTACTTGTATTATAGTGGTATAGTATGTACTTATCGGCACTTTAAGAGTCTGCGACACGATTTTGAAACATTAGCGGTCAACGAGAGATAGAATAAAATTGTACTAAATGATCCTGATAACGATAAGGTATATACAGAGTGATTCACCGAGTGTGCTTCATGATTTGAAAAATATAGTAATCAATATACAATAAGTATTAACATTTTATAATTTGTATAATGTGTCCGAGTATACTAAGTGGGTATAGGTACAAGACTAAAATATATTATACTTTATATTTAAAAGTAAATATACTTTATATTTTATGTGAAACCATTATTAAGGACTCGTTAAAATAAATAATCGTTAAAATTTCAATTTAGGTGCGTACAATAATTTCAAAAAATTATCCACTTAACCAGAGGTGGTTCTAATTTGAAAGAAACACATTTTTACTGACACGGGAGACGAGACACTCTTTAAATGGTCAAAAAAATATGGCGTTTCAGAATACTTAATTATACCGAAAATCGATGTTTAAATAAATGCATATTATTAAATAATAAAGGATGAACACAGGGTTATTATGTTTGGTGGATCACCTGGTATAGCTGCAGGGTATTTCACCACTTTAATTTTTTTGTAATGTGATTTTAAAAAATAATTCATAATATTATTAGAATTTTATAACCTATTTTTTGTCTAAATTAAATAAATAAACAAAAGCCTATCACTACTTTATTTAGTAAATCAAGCGCAATTTGTCTTAAACAAATGTCTAAATTAAAAATGTAATCCCCATTTGTCTATCGCTTTGGTGAGAATATACATAATATTATAGTATTTATATAGCAGCTATAGTACCTACTATTATAGGTATATTGATACTTTTTAAATTATAAAACAAATCGTGTGTGTAGTAAATAATTGCAATTTTAAAGTATACGATATATGGGTAAAAGACTTAAAAGTGAACTTAAAAATTCTAAAAATATGATTTTGAACAGCTGCACGATGTATAAGAAAATAAAAAGGTTGGTGCCAATGTATAGTGTGTTGGATCGCTCTGTATAACGTAATTCAAATGTTTAAATTCTGTTTTTTAGAAAAACCTGGGCTCGGTGCAAGCGGGGTAACACATATTATTATATAGTATTCATGTTTATAATATTCTTATGAAGTGCAATATTATATACCTCTCGTCACCGGACAGAATGACAGAATTAGTTTGTGTTATTGTTGTTCGTTGCGGCGTTCTTACACCCACACGCGCTGTATAGTCCCAATAATTCATATAATCACGTACGTCATAACGGTTTATTATTATTATTATTTTTATTATTATTATTATTATTATTATATTTATTGTTATTCGGGCGCAATCAAGAGCACGTCGTCGTCGTTTAGGTAACATATTGTGCGTCCGCAATATACAATGTTATGTAGCAATAAGTCTGACGGTATTATAACTAGAAAAACATCGCATAAAATGCACTATTATAATATGTTGTGGTCTGTCGATAGTTCATTAGCTAAACATTATAAATTGATGAACGTATTGAGCACGTTTTAAAGACACCTTTTTGTTAGTTAATAATTGCATTAAATACAAATGTTGTAACAGGTCTAACACGGGATTATTATTACAAATAATTGTTAACAATATAATATATAGGTGCTATCACTACATTTTTAACTGTTATTGTTCTTTTTTTTTTTAGTATCTAAAGTCACTGTTACGCAGTTAAGGCATTATAGCTCTGCGATTTGTTTATCGTATATAGTTTATTTTTTTAATATAGGTTGTTGCCGTTCACGCAAGCAGTTTAAAAAGAATGGATACAATTTCCAGTCAAAATATTTACCACTTGTTCGTTAGAAAATATTCTATTGGACGGATATTTATTAAGAAAAATATTAAAATTAATTTTTATTCCTTTTTAGTAAGCTTGAAGGAAGCGCTTCTAAAAAGGCTTAGCCAATCGAGCTTCCTCGATGATTTCTGACAAGGAAGCTGAATCCTAATCTCGTTGCAGCATATTACTTGGTTAATAAAAATTAAAAATATTTTTTTTTATATTATCCAACAACGTTGGTGGGCAATACCTAATAAATAATAATGAATAAAAATATATATAATAGAAATAATTATTTGATAGGACCTCAGCACGGAAAATGTTGGTTGCTTTACAGTCATGTCCTAAGTGGATATTTTTTTTTTGTAAAGTGGAAAATATGTTCATCGTACCAGTCGAAATGTTGTCACTGATGTACAATGTCCTTCCACCCTCTCACCCTTCAGGCACCATCAACTATACCTATACTCAATTATATAACAGCCAGTAATATATTTACATCTCCGAACTTCGTACACTTCAACCGCTCCCTCTCCCCCTTCGAGTTTCCAGTGTTTTGTATTGTACGTTAGGTTAGTCGTATATACTCGTATAATATAATAATATAATGTAAGTACCCGTACAATATAATTATTATTAATAATTGTTGTAGTGTATCTCAAGCGAGAACCCCGGACCGCCGAGACGTCATCGCTGTCCCCTAATCATCGTCTCTTACACGAAAAACCCGACCCCGTGACGAGACACGGACTTGCTAGAACCAACGTATATTATAATATCCGGTAAGGCGCGCAATAATTTATCTCGATGACGTGCGCCTTCCATTTAGCGTCCCACTCGCCTCGGTAGCCGCGGTACATAGTGGGTATATATAGGTACACACGTTTGTACAGGTATAGAATATCGTGTTCTAATGACATAAGTATAGGTATTATTATTTCACTCGGTGTAGCGACCACAGTCACGACGACTAATTTCATAGTATAATCCTCAGCGTTTTCTATATTATGTACATCATAATATCATACAGGATGATACTGGATCATTTTTTAATCATTCTCACCCCCATTTTTCTATTCGTTAGTACAATTATTCGATTTCTGATTTTTAGAATTTTTAAGCTTACCTAAAGGTCATATTTTCAAACTCCATGACTTTTTGTACTGTTCATGGAGTGGCGATAAAAATGTCCATTTTTAAAATGAGACCCCTTCCTAATTTTTTTTACTGCAACTTTTTAGCGGATGATTTTTTTGAAAATGTTGATGCATCTAAATCTAAATTCTAATGAATAGTTTCTGACTTATTAAAATGTTCATACTAAAGATAATTATCCTAAAAAACGGTTTTACAAAAAATATAAGCTTCATGTAATATTAGATGTATTTTATTATACTTTGATCATTTTACAAATTATTGATATTGACAAATCAAAATACTAAAATTTTAAAATCATCGAAGCCCATATTTATATTTAACTCAGCGCCATAGACATATTATGCTTAGTCCACACAAAGTTATACGACTCAAAAACTACTCGTTCGAAATTTCGAAATTCTCAAAACCATGCCCGCTGAATAATTAAAGAGGGTTCCAATTTGAAAAAACAGAAGTTTTACTGTCACAGGATCATCCTTTAGTGGTACAAAAAATCGCAAGTATTCAAAAATACGGTCCCGAGTGTATTTAAAAATTCCAAAAATTTGAATTCAAATATATATATGTGTGTGTATAATTACTGTATATATGTGTACCTATATTATAATTTAAGCATACAAATAGGGAGAGCATGCTTAACAAATCACCCTGCAAAGCTATGTAGGTTCCTTACAAATGTAACAACAGTCACTACATTGGATTGTTGTTGTTGTTATTATTATTTGATCATCGTAGTTTGTTGACCAACAAACGAGAACGGTACGTGTATAGGTGTATACCTAAAGTGTAATTACTGCTGATTATTATTATATAATATACACAGGGTCAATGCAATAAGCTAAATTAATAATATAAATGAACGTGCAGCTTGTATATTATTGTGACCCAGTGAATGCGAGTTTTGATTAAAACGCGAAAACCGATAAAACGCCTTAGCGCAATATTGCACGCTGCAAAGGAAAACGGGCGACCCGCAGATGCGAATTTAATATAATATAGGTGGGTGTACCTACGGTTATGCCGACATTTTTTCGAATATTATGCTTACAGCGCTGATATTGGTGACATTACTAAATATTTTGTACCGGTTGAATACTGTTTAAAATCTGATTTTACATGCAGTATAAAAAAATTTTAAATCAAATTTTCAGTTGGATAAAACATAGTTGAAGATTCTGAACAGCAGTTCGCTTTTTCAATCTGAACAAAAACATGTTATAATTGTGTTTGTGCGAAACTTTCTGCACAAAATATCAAATATGTACGAAATGAATTTTCGCTCATATTATCGTGTTTGTCTTCTAGTTCGAAAATATATAACAAGTACAGTACACTTATGCCTATATATAAGTATACAAATATTATCCGCTATTATTTGCACATTGAGTTTATGAAATTCCACGTTTATCACCACTTTTAGTTGTAAAATGTTATGTGTAAACTAAATTTCCATTCGCTCGGAACACTAATGGACGAAAAAGTTTTAGATTCTGCATGCACAAATAAGAGTCGTACCTTTCTGGATGTGTAAGTGTGTCATCACATTTTTGAGGGTCAAATTAAGTTCCTTAAGAATTATCTGTGTCGTGTGTGTACAATATGGTCTAGCAAATCGAATGGAAATTTAACACAGTACCCTATAGAAAGTACCATTATATTAAATATAGATTTTTTGAGATTTCCCAGAAATAGGTAAAGATAAAAAAAAAATTGGCAAACCACAAGTTAAATCTTATGTCAAAAGTCAACATAAACGTAAGTAAAGTTTGTTCGTGTTTAATCCTATTTCCAGAATTTTGTAACTTTGTTGTTATTTTTTTTAATGTGATACTGCAATTTTGATTTCTAATACCTACATTTCAAGAAAGGACTAGTCATATAATGTTCAACTCATTTTAACTAGGTACATAAACATTTTATTTTTGTACTATTTCAGATTTTGAACATTTGTTTAAAGTTTTATAACTTTAAATTAATTTGATGTATATGATACAATAATTTGGTATTTTCCGTTTCAAAAACCAATTGCCGTTAATAATTTATTACATTTGTGGTAACTGGCATGATATCTCTCTATTTCATTTTAATTGCTAAGCATTTATTCAAATGTTTTTTTTTTAACTGGTTTTTGATTAGTTTATCATGATAAAAAAAATAAAGTGGCCAAATATCTCTCAGTCAAGTGTTGACTCCAGAAAAAGGTCACTTTCACGTGGCATACATACCAATTAGTTGGCGGTTAAAGTAGGTATATAGGTATTTAGGTATTTACGTTCAATAGTATACTATTTAGTACATAAAAACAAATGAAAGTCGAAAGTACGATCGATCCTACGGTACCTATAGTCCAATAGCATTGAATAAAAACATGTTAGACTATATTATAATGGAATATAAAAAGATATTTTAAGTCTTCTTCTAAGGTTCCGAAAACAGAAATAATAAAAAAAACAGTTGTGCCGACTTGAAAGAAAAAAAACTGTAAGAAAGTGCGATAATTGCACAAGCATAATATCATAACATTTTAAAATTATAGTGTGGTGGTGTTTTAGTCGGATTTTGTGGGTACCCCTCCGCATTCCACCCGCCAATTAAGTGATTTGTGTCTTTGGCGAGACGGCCCTGACTGTAATGAGCACTAAAATGTATAAATAAATAGGAATAATTATTTAAATTAATTTGTTTCCAGTAAAAACGCATTACACCGGCGTCATTATTATTATTATTGATAATATTACATATAGGTAGGTAGGTACCCGCGTTATAATACGAATCTATTTATTATATGGTTAATTTTTTGTTCACGCAAATCGTTTAAACACATTTTAATGAATATTCGTCGATTGCGTGTTTTATTTTCGCGGCCATCACCTCGACGCCGGTCGTACATTATATACACGCATAGGCCGCGAGCATATTATATAGATGCGATAAAATAAGGCACATTATCTGCGCGTGCTGCGAGTGGTGAAAAATAATTTCATA
The DNA here is from genome assembly GCA_027563435.1 of Nasonovia ribisnigri. Lineage (NCBI taxonomy): Eukaryota > Metazoa > Arthropoda > Insecta > Hemiptera > Aphididae > Nasonovia > Nasonovia ribisnigri. The sequence continues at coordinate 120,077 of JANEHU010004301.1, read as the reverse complement.
AAACATTCACACCGTCGTCACATGTAGGTATTATTATTATTATTATTATTACTACACTATCGGTAGAATAATAAAAAAAAAAAAAAAACGAGACGATTGTCTTCCGCGGCGCACATCTCTCCGGTTTGTTTGCTCGACGATGACGTACTCCGGAAATCCACAATATTTCGGCGGTTAGAGTTTTATTTTTATTTTTTTTTTAAAAGAATTTTTAGAAACGCTCGTCGTACAGTACAACCATAGCCTCGCTCGTAACGGCAGTGCGCCCACGCAGCTCGCGAGTATAGTGTAATATTATATATAAGTTGCAATATTATAATAGGCAGACGTGGCGGGCGCCTCACAATATAATAGAATGTTGTTCTCCGGCGTGGCGAGTACCTATATCGCATATCGTTATTATAATCATTATTATGGTGTACATATTATATTATACGGTTATAATGACCGTGTGATTTGTTTGCCGAAGATTTTAAAAGTTTCATCTGGTCCAATAATAACACGATAACTCGCCGTCTTTTAACAACGAATATAATATCGTCGGGCGTGGGTAATAGTCAAAAAGTTGAGAAGTTCGAATACATCATAGTTATAATAATATGATGATCTAACCGGGTTTTGTTCGGAACAAATGATCTAAACGATGCATACGAAAACCTCTGCGCTTTAGCCTTTATCGTATCAGCAGAGATCATAAACGTATATTATGTATAGGCAATAGGTAAATATAATCACGAAGAATTGATATCCATCTTTCCTCTGCGATAATACAAATACCTGTGCGTGTAGTTTACATTTTATACGAGTTTTATTTAATCCAAATAGAATATAACAACCGTAAAAATGTTTTTTCTGTGTTATTTTCCTTCTCCGGTCTTGTTGTTATGGCTCAACTTATTGATGGTGAGTCCATTTATCTGTACTATTAGGTCTATGATAATAATTGTATAAATAAAAAATAAATACAGCCGTTGCTATACCCCTATTATAGTTTATTTGAAATTGTTTATAATAGTCGATTATTTGTCAAGCTATCAAATTTATAAAATTTAATTTCGTATACCTATAATAGATTAATACCTACCTACCTACCTATTAAATCATAATAATTTTTTTATTTAAAAGTTACGCCAAACTAGGTAGGTACCTAGCGATTATATGCTGTACAACATACATATATACCTATGCAAGTATACGCAAACAATATATTATTATTATGCCTGTCAAACAACGAAACGTTTCCAAGGTCGTTACTATTATTTAATACTTATGTCGATATATATTAAATTAGTTCTACCTATGTAATAACATGTCTAATAGACCTGCCTAGCAAGTGCATTACTTCGGATCACATGCCAAAACTTTGAATTATGATTATTAATAGCCATGAATTATATGAATTGAATAATATATAATATATATATAGGCAGGTACTCAACGAACAAATATTTACAAAACGTGGTTTCAATCACTGAAAAAGTATTAATTATATAGTTAATTACATATTATTATTATTATTATTATTATCGTATTCAAAATAATTAACGCATAGTGTGGCTATTGATTATGTATATTGAATTCAGAAGTATAGGTATTTATTTTATGTTGTTTTTTTATGAACCTTACAGCGTACCTTCGTACAACAATTACCCACGCCACTACAAAACATACATAATTATAAGCATGTTAAAAGTTTCCAGATTTTGCCGCGTGTTCGAATCAGGAACGATAATCGTTTTCGACGAATTATACACTTAACTTTACCTACCTGCCCATATAATATTATAATTAGGGTCAAGATTTTTAGGTTTTTAAATATCATACGGAATTTTGTAAGAGTTAAAAGGCGGACAGTTCGTTCAACTCAGAGTTTATAGAAAAACGTTTTCTTTGAATATTTGAGAAGATTTCGGGTATCAGAAAATAAATTTAATTATAGTTTCTTCTACATGAAAACATATCTAAAAAAATTGGAAACTGAAAATGAAAATGACCGTAAACAGATTAAAACATATAAAAATATTTTAAAAGTTTCCCGAAGAATCACTTTCTCGTCGAACAAGATACAGAAGTTGAAAATCGAATCATTATTTCGACTAATTATCGTTTATATAAACACAATTAATAAAAAAACACACATCGTTGTAGAATCATTCATCGCTCCGCTCATAATCTAAAATCATTACCCAAATACTTTTATAATTTTTGTCATTGTGGCTTGGCTTGGCGTGATAGCTGCAATCAGTCACGCAACGTGACTAAGAGTAAGTTACGTCCGCTGCCATTAGTTCTTGGATGGGTGACCACCCATGGGTTCGTATAGTGGCAAAAACCTTGCCACACATAAACGTGTTGCTAACTAACCATTTAAACAATACCAACCCTACGAACCGTAATCCCTAAAATAGCTAATGGCCATAGTTGCCCGCGGGCTCATGTTTAAAACAAAAAAAAAAATTTCTCAATTTATTATTTGTCGGTGGTTTATTGTGACGACAACTATACCACATACTACATAGGTAGGAATTCAATATGTATCAAGAAAAAATTAATATTTAATAAATAAATTGTATACAACTAACATTTTTAATAATTTTCTATATATGTAATATGTATAGATATTTATAATATTTTCTATACATGAAACATAATAAGTACCTACATTTAAACAAATAAATTATGCAACTTTTATACATTTGACCAAAAATAGAAGGGTACAATTTTGATCGAAAACCGTTATTCCCGCAATTGACTATAAAAAAAAAAACGAATCAAAAAGTCCTCAAGGATCAAAATGTATCTCTGCAAGGACAATTTGATTCGCTGGGGACAGTTTGATCTTTATGGGGACATTTTGTCGTATACGTATATTACAATAGTATATACCTATACTCATTGACACAATCGTGTAACAAATGGAAGGGCTAGGAGGATAAGCCATCTCAAAACATATATATCTAACCCCCCACTCAATTATTTTTTACTGATCTAAGGCTTGGTGGAAATTTGTTATCTATAAATTATAAAGTTTGTTGTTGCATTATTGTAGAAAACTTTACTACGTCAATATATGGTTATGTACAACTGTTACAATATGAGAGATTTATAACAAGTCATTCAATGGTTATAATATCGAAAGAGAACATTCGTATATAATAGAATTAGCATTTGACAGTTCATTTTAAAACTACAAGTTGTGTACAATTTAAAATTAAAAAATTTAAACCTTACTTATACTACTAGCCATGTAAAAATATACAATTAATATAATTTAAATTATTACAACAAAATATTAATTTAGATGAAAGTGAAAAATGATAACAGTAAATACTCTATGCTGAATGTCTACCTACAGTATTTAAATATTGTAAAATGGTTTACTTCACGATACCAAATTATTTTTACTTTGCAATACGAACCAACATTACTAATGATCCAAAAATTTAAAACGTATACGTGTAATAATAAATTGTAAAATTTACTATTACCGACATTATAAAATTGACGACTATATTTTTGATTTAGAGTTATGATTTTTATTGCATAAACCAAATCATATTCATAAGTCCTATCATATAATAGTATCAAATAATACTACCTATATTCTAACGCTTTGGAAATGTGAACTGTGTAAGTATAATTCTATTTATTTTTTTTTATCTTTTTATGATTTTCAAATCTTTTAAGTATCGAATTTATTTGTTTAAACGACAAATCAGCAATATTTTATAATACACTATACACAAATGCTTATTCTGCTGACTGTTGGATAATGTAACTTTATAATTGGGTTTTATAAATTTAATATAATATGATTCTTGCATTGTTTAATATACCATATGCGTTAAACCAACAGTCTAAAAGCCCATATATTTTATTTTATATAAGTTAAAAGAATAAGAAAAAAACTATAGGTACGCAGGTATAAATATTTTAAATTTAAATTTTTAAAAATTTTAAATACTTTTATTTTATTTTTTAGTGTACATTCCTAGCGAGCATTTTAATAACAATATGGTTATGGTGCGTTTTAAGTGCGCCAAGTGACTTAGTTTAAAATTATCAATGTTACATCATCGATTCATTTCCTTAATTGTTTTAATAGTATTTTTTAATTTAAAATATTATATACGTTAATTAATTTTAATAATGTAAATCGATTTTTATTGTTCAAGAAAAATGTCTTCACCTGGTTGAATTACAAGAAATTCTTTAAATAAAAAAAAATTATATTAATAAGAAGTGTAATATAAGTTGGCGACGCAAGAGTGAAACTGAAACATTACACGTCTGAACCGAATATATTTACCATTGCATGGCATGTTTCAGCTAAGTTTTTGTCGGAGTAAAGTGGTCCGGAATACCTACCAGACATTTCCACCACCTATATAATATAACTTATGTTGTAACGATCACGGTTATCTACACCATAACGTAGTTAACCGTGGTAATGACTAACATGGCTATTATTAAAATAAAAATATAAAATGTATATAACATTAATTCAAATACAGTAGGCATAGGCACATTATATTTTTACGTATAAAAAGTGTTAATAATTATATAAACTTCGAGGTGTGCATTAATATTACAATTATATTATTATAGTCATTATAGACTACTTCGTGCCATAAATACTATAAGCTATACATTTTATTTCGACAGATATTATTGATTATATTTTATTCTATTAAAGTAAAATACGATAAAATACTAAATATTGACTGCACATATTATTATCGTCACTCGTAACAAATATAGGTTCTTTTATTTTTAGTGTCATTCGTATGCGACGAATAGTGAAGAAAATCAGACATTAATTATTATATAATCAGCATTATTGTGAGATGATGGTTGTTATAAACATGAGCCTTAAACATCCATGTGTTCAGACGTGCATGTTGGCGTGAATTATTACAATATGTTCATACGTATACTTAAATTATAAATATGTCGATTTACTGTATTGGCATAAATCGTTTGACTTTCTACTGACTCCATAGCAGAGATTAATTCAGATGTATTCAACTCGTTATAAACAATAATGTCAATTTTTGAACGTAAAATTAATTTTATACAACATTAACATTAAAAAACTCATTTTAAACGATGATCTACTTTTAAATAAAAACCGTTAATAAAATCAACAGAAAAAAATAAAAGTAGAAAATAACAAAAAAATAGTCCAATGTAGTGAATGTTAATTTTAAATAATTACAACTTATAAGATAAGCTCGGATGAGGCTTATAGCCCACATTATGAAATGAACTTGTTTTTGAAACACTGTTTTTGAAATACCTACCATTGCCTTTCAGTTTAACATTTATTTGTTTTAATTATTTAATGCATACCTACTACTTAATACCTATCTACCATGTTCAAGGTTTACAAATGCCACGGTTTTAAGTTTTTATATACAATATTATTATGATGTCTTGTGGTAATTCTACGGTAGGTATAAAAAAAACACGTGGAAAATCTGATCCCGACTTATACCGCGCTATAATAATAATAATAATAATAATAATAATAATAATAACACACTATAATGACCCCGGAAATAACAAAAAATGTCAGATATTATAAGAACGGAAAAAAAAATGAAAATTAAACAAAAAATGAGATCTCGTATACATGTAATGTGCGGGTCCCGAAGTTTTTTCGAGTAAAAAAAAATAATTTGAAGTAGTAATATTTATCTTATCGTAACGACAATTTAATGTTTCATCTCTCACTCGCACTCTGTCCAGGTATAGGTGCACAATAATATTACATATATTACGGTCATTATGCAGACCCTCGGAGAAACGCTTCGTTCTTAACACCGGACCGGTTCAGACTTATCAACATCGTACAGAGGTATTTGTGTATTTCTACGCTCACGCCATCATGACGTGTTCGGTCTGTATAGAACAGCTGCAAACGATTGCGACACAATTTTAATATTACGCAGAGCGTTGTACATATAATATCGTTGGATTAAAGAGGACGTCGTCGTTGTCGCACATGTGCAGTCGTCTCGTCTTTCCGTCGCATCGTAAACACAAGCGAAACTAGACAATTTTTCACTGGGCCGAATGATTAAATATGAAAAAAAAAATTTTTATTACAAAATAAGTTTTTTATTTTAATTTTAAATTACACGAAGTCAGTATGTTATCCAGTCGACATTAGGTCAGGCCGTGACCTGACTGGTCTGACCCAGAGTTTCGCCAATGCGCATAACAGATAGGTACCAATAAACTTACGTTTAGTACAATAGTTCCGATATTGTGTTGTTAGCTTAATTGATATTAGTGTATCTATTGACCATCTGTCAAAAACTTAAAGTTAAGAATATTATCTTAGTTCCATTGTTGGTTTTTTACGTTTTTTTGAATTTTTAAGCAAGTTATTATTAAATAAAATGTTAAAATTTAAAAACTATTGAACTCGCTTGAAAATAAAATATTGTAAAAAAGTAAAAACCGACGAGAGAACACTGCAGATAGTGTTATGTTTGATTATATATGACCCACTCTAACATCAAAACATCTGACTAAAAAAATTGTAACTACTTAACGCAAAATGTCCATGTTGTCCAGACAGAAACAACATATTATGCGGGTGTGTCGTACTCTTAAGTACCGGTACTTGAATACAGAGTGATTCATTGCAGAGCATGCATGCTCACACACCCTTAAATTTATTCAAATATTGTGATATTTTTTAAATTTTAAAGTATATTTTAGGACCATAACATTTTCAAATACTTAGATTATTCGTACCATTAACATGAGAATCACCATTTTTTTCTATTTATTTGTTGATGACTTTGTTCATAATATATTTTATGCTTTTAAATCGAAATTCGAATCAGTAGACGTTTTGAGTTATTATTAGCTTTGTCTACTAAAGGTATAATCGTCCATAATATTGGTCTTACATAAAATCTAAAATAATAAAATACACATAGTATAATAATTAGTCCAGTACCTAAATAACTTATTACACTTGGACATGTTTTACAAATTATAACATTTTAGATATCTAAAATATAAAAACTATAAACTCGCATAACAGTCTAAACCTATTATCATAGATACTGAATATTATACTATTACTACATAGGTAATGGTTAAAAACTCAGGAATTTTACTCATTAGAATTTCAATTTAGATGCATCAACTTTTTCAAAAAAATCATTCGCTTAAAATTTTTTGTAAAAACATTGGTTCTCGTTTTAATAAGAGAGTAATTTGATTCACCACAGGACACTTTTAAATGGTTTACAAATTCTAAGAATTTGGAAATATGGTCCTGGAAAAACGTACGTCGAAATAGTGTTCTCTCGAATACTTACACGATATTTGTTTGACATTGAAACCGTCAAATGATCACGGTGGTATAATAATAATACAGCGTTTTCGAACATTACAAAATAAATTGTCATTTCAGAGAGCTCACTGTGCCCCGTAATATCATAAAACACGCGTAGGCCATCTGTTTATTTTGTACGTGCCTGCTCGAGAATATTATCTCTCTAACAGTATATCGTAGTGTTTTATTATTTGAAAAATACACATGCGTTTATGACCATACATTTTGTTTTGTATTTACTCGCACTATCTGCAACTGTGAAAAATAAGTAAATCCAAAAACATAATTCAAATATTTAACAAAGAATTTTAACAGGTCTGAACCAGTACTACACGATATCGGGTCGATTAACAGATAAGTACTTGTTACGTGACTGATGTATGAATTTAATTATACTTTTAAATTTCAACTCAAAGTTAATATAATATCTTCTCCATATCGAATATTATAATTCAATTGAATTAGTTATTTCAACGCTATCTATACGTAATAAATAGTGTGTTGTTCGGTTATCAATCGATGTGTATAAGACACACATTCTGTTACGCCTATTATAACGAATGATAATAAAAACTATTTGGTTTAAATAGAATTGTGAGTTTTGACAGTCATAATTAGAACAGTGTTTGGTTAACAGAGTTGACATATGCAAGAGGATTCACTAAGCGTGATTACTCCCATTTTCCTTTTAATAATTAATTAATTTTAATTTTAATGATTGGAATTTTTAAGTAATAATAAATAATATAATAAATCATTCTTAAATACCATATTTTCAAAAAGATTTTTTATGCCATTTCAATAATGTCCTGTGTCGGTGAAAACTTTTTTTCAAATGAGACCCATCTTGACTTCATATAATGTTCATTATTAAACCAACAATATTTAAAAAATTGTAATGTATAAAAATCTGCTAGTAGTTTCTGATTTAAGAGTGTCAAACGTTTTGTACTAATGGTAATAATAATCTGTGAAAACATGTTGGCTTAAAAATATAAATCAATATTAGCATTTTATAATCAGAAAAAAATGTCTGAGTGTAAGTACTATCTACTTGGTAGAATAAACATAAGCTATATTTTATATTTTAATTTAAACCCATTAGGGATTATTATGATTAGTTGGTACATATTATTTTTTAATAAATCAAAAACTACCTACTCGTTCCAATATCGATCGGATAAGACTAAATTTTCAAAAAAATTACACGATTAACAACAATTTTTAGTAAAGTGTGAGGTACTAATTTGATAAAAATAAACTTTTTAGTCACTGGACTACACTAATCAACTAGTATAAAAAATGATATGCACCTGCAAGTATGGTTTTTAAATAAACATGTAAAATCCAATAACCAGAATTCAAATAAATACATTACATAGGATACAAGATGGTGGAGTTGCCCTGTATGTACCGTAATAGATAATAACTAAGTATAAGTTATTTTTTCATCACTGTTTGCTATTCATGCATTTTTTTTTCAGCAGAAGAAGGCAAGAACAGACAATTTAGTTTCCGTTTGAATACTATTCATATTTATTCAAGTGATAGATCTACTAAATACCAACGAAACCGTTTTATACATCTCTCAAACGAGTAACTTGACTAAAATAAATACAAAGAGATGAGACAAGTAAACATTCAACAATATAATATTGTGTTATACATAGTTATTAATATTAAACGTTTGTTAGATGTTAATATTTATTTTATAAAAAGTTGTATGTTACATAAGTAATATTTTCTCGTTAGGTATGTCGTATTTGCATTAAACGATAACAAAATATTATTTAACATCTAATTTTCTTTTTTATTATTGTGTAATAACAAGTACAATGTTAATAATAAGTTTTGTACATAAATGTCGTACCTATAGGAATTTGTCATGCGATAGCGTTTATCACCGTATATGACGGAATACTAATGTGTACACATTCTTTTATAAACAAAACGACTCTATGTAATAATTTTTTCCAGGCGAGTGCGATTACCAATTTTAACTCGACCATGATAATAACGAAAACGAGTGTTTTTTTAAAATATGAATTATAATGAAAAAAAAAAACCAACTCGGAGAAAAATATCACCATTCATTGCAAATGCAATATTTTATTTTGCAGAATAACTGGACACAGACTACACACGCACAATGTTATGTGTGAATTTTTATCTGAATTTAATAACGTTTATAATATGATATTGTTCATTTTCACTTCTCTAAACTATATGTAATCTTAACGGTCTGATTGAATGGGCCCAGCACGCTTGGGTTCATTGCAGTATTTTTATCTGTATATAAATGTAGAACACATTACACGTTTGGGTTCATGGGTATAGGTATAACACTTTTGTGTAACTATACAGTACCTACTTCAGTACGTATTATCGCAATAATTGTATTCCATGATTCATGAACTTTTGAAAACGATAAGATTTATCTTTGTACGATTAGCCTAGGTCGTCTGTGAAAATAACCAACTATGAGTATTTCAACGTTCAGCAGTGATTTGGATTTCTAATCGACACTATATTTATGAGATTCGCTTAAATGATATTTGGATTTCGTAGCAATTATGGACGTAAGCATTCCTGAAGTTGTATAGACCCGGCTTGAGTAAAAGTGGGCCGGTGTTTCTAATTATTTTCGATTTAGTCAATTCAGAGAAATCAAATATAAAATTAAAGTCACAATAGTTGTAAGTGCATTGTCACTGTACACATATCTGACAATATTTAAAAACGGTGATCTTAACAAATGGAGAATATAACCGTGATGAATTATTTGAAACGAGCAATAATTACTAAACAAACAGTGATGTCGATCTTAAAGCGCGAAGCAACTAGTTGTACTTAAATAGTGAACCCATTCGTCTTGGTGTGTCAACATGTTACACTAATATTTGTATCCAAACGTAATGTTTTTCTAGATATACCAATGGTGTACCCAAACGTGTTATGAGTTATGGCCGAGTAAACACCGGAAACAGGGGATAATGATCATATCGCTCCTTATCCCGAAAAAAGTATTCAAAGACATAAATAAAAAATAAATGTATTATAATTGTAATACCAATATAATGCCCGTCCTGACTGCAGGCGCAGACTCCGACGTGGTCGTCCCCACGAAATTTTAAATTAGCTCATTTATCCAAACATATAATTATTTTAAAATATATAATGTAATTTGTATAGTTGAATAAATTGTTTGTGTAACATAACTGTACCTATAATGTAAAATGTTTTATTGTTCTCTGTTAAATTAAAAACCTAGTAATCTTACTATATTATAACCAATGATATCTGATATACAAATGTTAAAAATTTCAAATGTTTATTCGAAAGTTTAGATGATATATTGTCAGGAAAACTTTTAAAAAAAATAGCAATATAATATATTATAAAACTACGTTTCGTTTTATTATATAGAGAATTTATACCTACAATATACAACATGTAATACCTATATGTTCCTGACTTTGCTCAGAAACTATAACAACGAACAGTTTATGTCCTTAAAAACATTCAGATATTCATAATTCATACATGCCCTAAAAAGTTACCAAATTATATGCTAAATTGCTATTATTTAAATATGTGCTTAAGAAATATGCGTTAAATGTAAATGTATAGGTGTTTAAATAAAACTGGTTTGCGTAAAAAAAAATAATAATTTATGTTGGCTATATAGATACCTATAATCTATTTATTATTTCACGAGGCTTTTTTTTTTGGTTATTGTGAAGTAAAAACAGTACTATCAGCGGTCGCACGAACATAACACATTTACAAATTTAAACTTGTTTGTAAACTTCGGACAAAATAAAAAAGTGTAAGATTGTGTTTAAAATACTATTAAAATTTTATAAGATATTAATAATAATTATTTGTACGATTTTAGCAAACTGTTATTACAATTAGGCACCTATCTAGAAAAAAACAATTAAATACAAAATATACCTGTTTTTTATTTCAGGTAATTAATTGATTAATTATTATAATTTATGATATTATATATATTATAGTTTAAGAATAAAATTATATACATTTAGACAAATTAAATGTGATCGGTTGAATATAACTGTGCCATATTATAGTCTAAAGTCTAAAGTCTAAACTATACCACAAAGAGATCCATTAAATTGTCTTCTCTCATTATTCCTAAATACTTTTAACTTTTTAAAAATATTGTTTTTACATAAATTGGTGCTATAAAATAACCAACATTTTGAAAATAAATTATACATAAGTTCTTCAACAATTTTTATTTTTATAATTATTATGTCTTACTTATTTTAATGACAATACATACATTTTTTAAATATTTATAATATTTACATATCTGGTCCATTTGATGGCCCATTCAATGATCAAATACTTTCTCAACATTTAAAATGCACTGTTTCACCAGGCCAGTTTTATCAAATTTCGTCCTAATACTTTTTACAGTAACGCACACGCGACAATCACCAATTATAATAACCCATAATATGTGTTGTCCGCAGTCGTTTCAAAACAAATACGTTTAATACAATATGACAAGTCCTTGCTAATAGTTTGCTTCAGCTAACAATTATCCTGTGTCACTTAATTCTGATGTTGATCCAAATAAATTAAATAGTTCGATTTTTCAATAATAGTTTAAAAATGTAATAAACTGTTACATACTTTTTAATATGTACCTACCCTTATGTTGGAAAATATTACAAATACCTACTTACTTGTAAGTATTATTATAATAATTATAAAAATTGAAAATTAAAATATATATTTGACAAGGTTTAAAAACCATACTCGATATATCCATAACACATTAAGGTATTCTAACTAATAAAAATAAAGTTCATCTGTTAAACTCGTAACTAAACTATATCCTTATCTAATCTATAATATATATAGTATATGTAATATGTATATGCTAGACAGTATACGAATTGAAATAGGTATACTATTGCTGTTCAAAATTGAATTGTCCCGAGTGTTTAAACTTTTAATGCCGAATGTCAGGTACTCGTTCGAAATATGATTCAAAAAATAGTAAAAAAATGATTTTTTTTTTTTTTTAATATTATTTCTCGACCAATAAATTAGGTAAAATTGTTTTTTGAAAACGCGAATTGTCTTCCGACTAACGATGCGGAGAGTTTTATGTAAAATAAAAAAAATCACCCTGTATATAATATGTATGTGTGTACCGTGTGCTGTACATTGTATATTCTCGTAAAATATGTAATGTATGTACACATCGGTATAGTATAATATATGACGTGCCTACGTGCAGTTTCCATATATATATATATATATATATATATAAGATAAAATAATATACAGCAATCAATGCGTAATGACTGCGGAAATCGTGCTCCAGAAGTCTGTCGGCGAGCGCCGCGGTATAGTAATAATAATAATAATATATTATAGTTATGTTATTATATTATTAGTATACAGCAGTGGTCGTGATCGTACGTGGGTGTAGAATGTGACTAGCGAGCGTAGGTATACCTATATATATATATATATACATAAAATAGAGTATAATATTATAAACGAGAGAGCGGGAGAAAAAAAAAAAACATTTTGACGTGACGATCAAAATTCAATCCCGCTGTGGCGTGTATAATATGCGCATGTACAGTATATAACTGGGCTTATATCCCGTCTCGGGTCGAGGAAAAGAATAAAAATCGTGAAATTATTAAAACGCTTCAAACTGGTATACGCGTAGAAATACACGTAGATCCACTGTCTACCTCCCCCTCCCCGGACGAAAAATGGGAAAAGAGTGAAGACATGACATCGATGGGGGGAGGTGGGTAATTCAACAACTCGGTGAACAATAAGACCATCAGTGTATTTATATATATATATAAGTAACTATATCATATTATTAAATTATTTCGTTTGATTTTGTCAATTTATTTAACAAACGAGCACATTGCGCTTCAATATAAAAACAATTAATTGCATATAGCCTAATAACATAATTACTACGTTCGTTGAAAAAGTAATATTTATGTCGTAATATAAGATTTAATAACTAAATCAATGTACACTAATATACTATGTAGAAAAATAAACACTTGGATTTATAATAATAAAGTTCTACGTACACTGGTGACTTATCAAAATTTCATTTTATAGACCAGCCCAGCTAAATTTTACGGCTAATGTTTCTCGATTTTTGAAGCCCATTTTAAAGGTTCTATATATTATGATATCTAATTATCTAACATTCTAACCACATTACTGTCTGGGATACCCGCTATGAAACAGTAATATGCGCAGCTCTTGAGTAAAAACAATTTATTTTGTACTCACTGTACAGAACTTTTTACGAGTAAAAAAAAAATAAATGAGAATTTTTTTTTATCCTGAGAAATGTTATTTTTTACAAATTTTCTATTACCCATTATTAACCAATAGCAACGATTTAAAAACAAAAGTGTCCATTGTATAACTCAAAATCCCTGTTTGAGCACATACCCGGGTTGTGCCTTCCAGGTCCAATTGTGAATCTAAACTATTCAAGGACACTTACTTTTTTTTCTGTTTTTGATTATTATTATTTTTTTTTTTTTTTGATTTCCCTGGTAGCTATGAAACCCTCAATAATATTTAAATCATTTTTTTATAATACAATGGAGAGATTTTATTATTTTTAATGTTTGATTTTCTTAAATATTTTTAAAATAATTGCAAATTATCCATAACATATGATGTCACTGTACATTTTTTACAATTAAATCTTTGAAATATTAATTTAAATTCCAAAACTAAATATGCTAAGAAAATGTATTAATCTATACATATTATAAAGATCAATTTTTGTGTAATAACAATGGTTAATAACCAATGGCAACCTATAATATGCGTATTTGCATACTTTTTCTCGTGTGACAAATTTATACAATGAACCTGTTTTGTGAATGGTGAAATTAGTAAATGAAACCCATTACTTCTAAACAATTCTTTATTTGTAACAAAATGTATTTTATATTATATTATATTATTATATTATTTAAGTGCTAAGTATATATGTATTATTGAATTATTAATTAATAATGTTGTGATTACAATGTCAAGGGCCCGTCCCGTTTATTATTATAAATAAATAAATAAATACTAATTTCTACTAATCTTTTCAATAGCAACCATTTATAAGCAACATAATTTCTATAGTAAATCTCATAATCCCTGTTTGAGCACGTCCCCATGTTGGAATTTACCCTTTTTATATAGGCATACAACACTCAAGGATAAAGTGTAGTATTCTAATGATGAAAGCATTTTTGAAATCGGTCTAACCATATTTGAGTTATAAATTGTCTAATATTTTTTCGAACTCTCTTTTATGTATATAGAATATAATGCAATTAATTTCTTACTTGAAAAATATAATAATATCATGTTATTTATAGATGATTCGTGGTGTAACGTTCCTCATAAGTTCAAAAAAAATTAATAAATATCAAAAATACATGGTCAGCATTTTTATAAGCATTTTAATTTATAACTGTTGTCAAAATAGAGAGTTATTATGAAGACATATATGGCTTATCCGCTTATCTATTAACCCGTCTATAATCGTTTTTCAGCTTTTACAATGATTTGTCATTGAATTCAAATTTAGCACAACCACTACACTATTACAGATAGTCGATGACGATAGGTACACTCAGCACCTACAGTATACAGCAAAGTGACTTTCCTGGTTTTTATTTTTATGTTATTAGGTGTAATAATAGTATTGTTAACAGTACACACATGGATGGGTCTTATTTATTATTCAAACGATGGCCAAAGTGTTTCAGTTTTAAAATACATTTTACGCAAATGCGTCATACTTGGTCAAAGACCTTCTTTTTTCTTTTTATAAGTATTTTTTTCGACATGGCCAAAATTGAAACAAACATATTGTATAACATGTTTTTTCCACGGAAAAATAACGGAACTCAGTAATTATGAGTGATGCCTGCTCGTGATGTATTCAGTGTATATTACACCCACGTGCCACGATCACGATCACTGTTGATTGTTGATAATCATCGCGTTCGTCTATATTGTTTGGCAAAATAAATTACGAACAGTTATAATCGTTAGAACACTGATAACTACTGATAACACAAAAGTGACTTCGGAACGAATGCAGTTAAGCTCTCAAGCGATTTTTTTTCTTCAAAATGTGTATTTCTTGCATGCTTAATTTGATGCTACTTTCAAAAAATTCAGTTAAATATTGTCTTAGGTAGTTATGGTAAAAAAACTCCAAAACTTTGAAATCGTGTTTTAAAGTTTAAAATATCAAACAATAACATTTTTATTTTATGGTTTTTGTAAATGTAAGTATTTTCATCCTTAAAATTTTGGTGGAATCAGAAATTACCTATTGTCCTTAATTGTTATGGTATAATAAATAAGGGAATTATAAAGAAAACAATTGTTTATATATCTCCCGGTTGTGGAACGTGGGTGATTATACCCACGAAAAATCGTGAAATTCAAAAGGTATATAACTTATAACATTGAAACTCAGTCTGAGTGACAAATTCTGATTGCACCATTGTTCTTGACTCGTTGAAATCCGAAAAAAAAATTTACGAAAATCGCTTGGGAACTAATGCATTTTCTATATAGATTCACGGAATAATCTGAGTAACTCAGTGGAAGTGTGTAAAATACACGAAATCACAAACTTCAATCGGTTATAACATTAAAACTAAGTCCTACCCACAAATTCTGATTGTGCCATTGTCCTTAAATCGTTGAAATACATAGGTTTCCTAAAAAAAATTCGAAAAATCGCTTTGGAGCTAAACTGCATTTATGTCGTAGCTGGTACCTACTAAACGGCAATCTGCGGATATTCTACAAAACATAATATTATAAAGTTATAATTTATGATTTATAACAATGCTGACTATTTTGAATTTTGATTGGATACATAAAAATAAGGGTTGTCTCGGTTTTTTGGAAATGTCAGTCATATTATATCGTGTAATAATTAAGTATAGTGAAATCGCACTTTCAAACGAAGCCATAATTGTCATTTTAGATGAACGATAATAATTGTCGTCGAGTTATGACATCCCAACGCCTAACAACTTTATTAATTATTACAATAGGTGTACTGTTCGTGTTTCATAAAGCTGTACATAATTAAATGGGTATGACGCGTAAATACCATGATATTGTTTTGGTTTTGTTATAACCGTTTCGCACGATAAATGACGATAAAGCAAAAGGGTCAATTTCTTGTTTTCTATTTAAAACAAATCGAATCACCAAATCCAAATATTATCAAATGATATGTATGATTAAATAAACTAACAATTTAAAAATGCATCTAACTTGTAATAAAATTAAAATATCAACTAAACTTACTTGTAAAACCCTATAATACTTTTACTTTTACATTTAATAATAAAAAAATTGTGGAATTAAAATTCTGCTGTATAGAAGGTGTCAAGTATACTTGTACCGTCATTGATTCACTGTAATGGATGTGTTAAATTTGAATTCACTGATCACTGATTCACTGATGATTCTTTGATAGCAGAAGCGGTCTGACGACTTATATTTCAACGGATATTTTATTATTTATTTTACAACGATTTTAACTGACGAACAAATTAATGTCATCATGCAAAAATCGAGAAAAATAAATAAAAAAATAAAAAAATGGAAATTCTTTAAATGACATAAATATAAGAGCCAAAATATTTTAAAACTCAAATTATTATTTCTAGAAAATGGCAAAATAAATATTTGGTAAAAACTGAAAAGTCTCATTACAAGTAACATAGGTTTTTAAATTATTACAAAAATTCTACAACAATCAATTTTGAATTAAGATTCCCGTTTTTTCTTAATTTCTTTGATTTTTCAAATTTTTTTGTGATCAATTTAAAAATCACTGGGAATTAATATGCATATGCGCACCCAAAGTGTCAAGTAGATCTGATTTGTTATCACCACTCGTAGACATGTAGGTTTAAACATTTTTCTGTTACAAAAAGTGGTATTACAGACACAAAAAAAATAATAACACAGGACAAATTAATATTCAGAAATTATTTGTTTCACTAAGTAAGACAAAAAAAAATACAAGTATAGCATTATAATATAAATGTCCTAACAAATTGATATAATTAAAATTTTAATAAGCACCTGTCTATGTTCTATAGTGTAGATAATAACCGGATATCAGTATAGTTTCAGGAACATAAATATAAGTTATAAATAGTTATATTCATCAATAATTGAATCAGTAAGTATACTTCTAAAAATGCATTAAATTTATTTGTTTAAGGAAACATCATTTTTGTACTACTAAAATATTTCATTCCATATAATTTAAATTAGTACGATCACTAATTGCTAGCGCCATGGCAACATTAAACTCTTGTTTGTAAGTAAACTGTTAGTTATGAAATAAGGAGACTAATTAAGAGATTAATTAATTTAAAAAAAAGTATTATTGGACCCTTCTCCCCTACCAAATTGTTGTGTACTACGTTCTCTGGTCTTTATTTTTTATTCGAAAATTCATTTAGAAATTACGATATTTATGAACATCTATTATATAGATTGTCATTATTCTGAATAAGGTGTACATTTTTTGTTTGGAATTTTTTTTCGTTGACAAAAAAACGACGTATTTACGTCATCTGCGTCGGGTGAATTATTTTCATTACGGTTGTTCTATGTTCTGCCGTTCGAGACTCTGAAGAATAGATTAAAGGAAGTTTGAAGCTAAATTATGAAATATAAACACGGTTTGTTGGTAAAATTCAAGATAATTAACGGTTGGGTACTTCGACATTCATTTTTATAAAATAATTTTGTAAGTAAATAAAAGAATATTCATAAATTTTATATTAAATTCCGTCTTTGACATAAAATATTAAGTTATTTCTAATTACTTAATTTCATAACAATATTGTTATACTCTATATAGCTGGTTACTTATAAAGTGAAATCATAAGTTCTATGATGAATTTATATTAAAATGCATTCAAACTTTAATAATATTTAATTTATTTAATAACATTATAATGTTGTACACAATTTACGTCTTAATGACTTGTAACAGTTACACGATACACCGTAAAACGACCCACAACCGTCGTGTACCTGATTTGCCTATCCATAACGCCGTGTCATGAAAATTGTATTAAAATTATATTATCTATATGTTTTTGGTATGGATACGAATTTTTTTTTTTTGTAACCTGTGTGGCTTAACCTCATACGTTTTGTTCATTGTCATGATTACTTATTAACGAAAACTTATTTATAATTCATAGATTTTTCTAGAAGAGGAAAAGTATCGAGTACCGTAATCGATTTACCGTGATATCGGTCCAGTCTAAATAAATAGAAATTGTAAACGGCGATAAAAGCCCGTAATATATTATTTTATTAATTTATTTATTAATGATAAAATAGCATTCATTTTTAATTGTCGAAAGCGTAAACAGAGGAATCAATAGCTTAGTCGCTTAGTGAATAACCTATTTATATCAATATTTTAACCCGATTTTATATCGACCTTTGTACATACCAATAATGAGCTTTTAAAATACCCAATTAATTAAAGCTTAAATTTAAATAAAAATTGAATTTTCATCTCTATGCGTGACAACTGAATCTACGAATACTCTTACTTGATTGGTGCTCGAAGTGTACACCCAAATCATACCAAAATGCATGGAATAAAAATTGTTTTCGTCCAAGATTAATAAATTACATTAAATAGAAGCGCTGGATGGATGAGATTTCCGAAATTGATTATGTGAGATTAACGGGACTTATGAGACCGAAATCGATTTTCACGAAATTCAACATTAGCGGTTACTATGTACAGACATAAAATGTGTATTCTAACGAATGAGCTGATGAAATTATTGCGATCGAGTATTATTTTTCCCCGACGATCCATCACCAGCACCGTCCGTGGACCGACCCGTATTTATAACAATGGTCTTCTCGTCGATGTGATGGGAGGGGGTGTCATATCTCCCTTATGGCATACCTATTTCTTTTTTGTTGGTTTATCGATTTTTCATCAACGCAGAAAAAAGTGTATAATTGATTGTTAAAATAATAACTAGTGTTTTAAATATTTTTATTCCGTCTGATTTTTAATATTTTATAAACGCTAAGTGAATATATAACAATTCAATATGTGGTAAAGTGATACAACTTGCAAGCATGTCATATGCCACCTACCAAAAAAGTTATAATATACTCTTATTATATAATATTTTGTGTTATATTTGAATTTTATAACGGGAAAGTTCCTATGACCGGTGGTGAAACTAGAGCGGACTAAGCAGGGCTTAGCCCCCTCTGAACCGATATAGTCCCGTCCCTCCCCCAAATATCCCTTATTGATTTGGATATAAGCCCCCTATGGTTTATTATGAATTAATAGTTTTGTTAGGTGAGTTGTAGCCACCCCATAATTTTAATCCTATTTGCGCCTATGCCTGTGACTTGAGTTATTAAGATAAGCAACATATTATTAGAACGGTCATACAAATTTATAATACCTAAGTAGCTAATATACTGGTAAATATCCACCAACACCCACAATAACTTATTCTTAGATATTAAATTATATTAGTCTGTGATTAGTTAGTCCTTCCGCCTCGCTGTGTCAGGCAACATAAAATACCGTCGAGGGTGACAGTCCATTAAGACACAATATGACAATTCGTTTGAAGTTTTCCGGGATTACGTAAATACAGCATAACGATATATAATTACGTAATAAAATATTAGACAATGAAGATCGTCACCTATATATTTAGTAAATTTTAGTCGAATAAATTGTTTTAATTAATAATCACTAATCAGTATGTAAAAATGTGAAACACCCGTAACCTATTTAGGTAGGTAAGTAGTTAGCATATCAAGTACCCAGGCTTGCATTATTTTATCACATAATATGTAGTTAGTAACATCAATTTATTTACTTAATATAATCGATATGGGTATAGTAGGTATTAATAATAATATGGTATTTAAATTTTTAATTTTCTGGCAAAATCGTTTAATGATATTATGGAAATTTTTGTACAACACCAAAAAGGTATATAGAAGATAAGGATAATATGGTTTTTGAAATTTAATTTTATATAAAAAAAATTACGTTAAAATATTTCTGTGTATAAAGGTATTATAACGATATTAACTAGCACAAGCAGGTAAATGCAAGAATACAATATTTTTATTATTATAACGGGATATTATGTGAAGACTCAAAAATTCAAAATCCTTCTTTTCAAAAAATTTTAACATACCACTGAGTACTTTATTATTATTTCCCAGGGTTGAATCAGATTAACCAAAACCAGTCCCAAACACAATCGTATTTTAAGCCATTGAAAAACGCTGCCAAAAATAAATGTCCGAGTCATAAAATATAACCACGAGTAAGCAAAATTTTTGACTATGACCGTGATGGGTATTTTGAAGGACAATTATTTTTGTACAGGATGGATTAAAAATAAATGACAATAAAACCATTCTGTAATTAATCTCAAATAAAATGTTTTTTGTATTTATGTTTTTTACACAAAAATTGATATAATATAAATTATATTTGAATATATTATTTAACCGTCTAAAGATGTACCGAAGTAATTCATATTATAAGTTACTGTTCGATTGGATTACCTACCTAATTGTTTTATTTTTTATGCGTTTCGACAACATTTGCAGTCAACAGCACTCCAATTTCGTGTTCTTATCAATCCACTACAGCGTCTACTTAAAAATAAACTCAAACTTCTAGTACCTTATACGATATAATAACATGGACACGTGTCTATTGCATGTACCTCGCCCGCTTCTTGTCTACTTACCGCGAATAAGGAAACGGTTTATCCGTGTTCATTATATAATATATATCATATGCATATGATGTAAAAATTATATATATATAAGGGTTCTGTGGCGTTTGTAAATTGTATATATATATATACATAATATCGTGTAATATATGTAGATAATAGACGCCAGACACAGAGACATCAAAGGCGATGCGCAGATACCGTCCAAAACGTTTTCGTCAAACGATCTCCCCATGAAATATTTTCCGTAAATAAATCTCTTAATATACATATTATACTCGCGATGAACTGTCTACAGCCATGTGTGTGTGTGTGTGTGTGTGTGTGTGTGTGTGTGTGTGTGTGTGTGTGTGTGTGTGTGTATAAACGTATATCATTGAACATATATGTATAATATTCTATAGATAGATAGTATTGTCTGCATTGTGATTAGAACCGTTACGCATATAGCTTACGTGTATATAGAGTGTACCATTTAACCGGTATGGTTACCATCGAAATACCTTCTAATAATAAATTTTTATCTTTGAAAAAATGCTCTCCTTTAATATTAAAAATACTATTTAGTGATAACCAAGTAACAATCAATACTGACATAGAGATATAATACTTCTTCTTTTTAAGTCATATTTTACCCTTATTCAATGAATGCATTAATAAATTACAATGGAATAGCATATCAGTCATGGTAATTTATGATGTGATGAATTCACTAAAAAAATCTTTAGAAATACGAGTCAAAGATAAATTTTTTGGCTTCCAAACAAATCAACTTATTGAAACGTTCATAAACAAAAAACTACTTACTAATGATTTTTAAACTTTTTGAACAATGAAGTTAATTACTTGAATAAATTGATTGATTTCTCAGAGTTAAATTGGTTAAAACAAGTAAAATGTTTTAATCTTTCAAGTGAACTTGTTTATTCTGAATTTTTAGTTTTGATAAGTGAGCTTAACTTAGAAAATAAACTTCCTTTAAGTATGAATGAGCTATATGATAAATGCAATACAATAAATGAAATGTTACCGTTGTTAAAAGAATCAAATTCATGTAGTAAATGGCAAAGTTTATTTAAAATTTCAAAACTTGAAAATCAACAATCTCCGCTCGTTAATATTTACAAAGTTGTTGTTAGTTGTATATATAGTATTCCTGCAACATCAAGTTACTATGAGAGGGTATTTTCTATGATGAAATTAAAATATAGAGATGAAAGAAATAAGTGTAGGCTTGAACTTATGAAATACGAATTAATTATCTCTCTTAATGCTAATGAAACATGTACTGAAATATATGATTCTTTTGTTAATAACGAACACTTACCAAAAGGTGCTAAGAGCAATAAAAAGTATAAATTTAAAAATAATATGTAATATGTTTATATAACAAATATTTCCCCTAGTAAAATGTTGTTATAATTTTGTTAAAAAGTTTAGTTATGTAAAATAAAGATACTTTTAATTGAAAAAATTTGTTTTGTTTGTGTTTTGTACTTTACTGGTTTTGGTAACCTAACGAGTGGTATCGCACCGTATATTCACAATTTGTTTTGTGACTTTGTGAGCCAAAAAATATCCTCAAGTGACTTGAGTCAAGTCATAATAATGTACTTAATTTTGAAAACGTATTTAACCAAAGACGTAAAGTTTTCGCCACAGATATAGACCGACTTTGTACCTCGACGATGCGCACAACAAATGATTGTGAATAATTTCATAAACAATTAAACAGTTCATTCAATAAATTCATCACACCGAAACATATTTAATTTCATTGATATTTTAAACGGCATGTAATGTTATATATAATATAATATATCACATTGAGAAGTCAGGGAACAAAAATCAAAAAAATGACTGAAAAAGAAACATAATACTATCTTCATGACGAATTGTGTGAAGAGCAAGCAAAACAAAATTCTAGGTGAGACTCAGCGATTTCCGTGTGCATTTGTTAAAGGTGAGGCCAAAATATTTTAATTTTTCAATTTTTTGTTTCACTGTTTTATAAAGCTATTGAAATGTTATTTGATCGTCTAATTTATTCAAATGATTTTATTATTTCTGTATAATAATATGTAAAATAATACATTTATTGACGCGTAGCCAAAACCACTGGGTTCAATAAATCGATATTATAACACGGGTATACAGTATACCCACAGAATAAAATTCCTTACATAATAAATTTAGGCGAGAACTGATGAAGGATTTTTGAAAAAAGGTGTCAAAGTAAGTATTGAACAAAATTAAAAATACTTTAATATACGGTTAGTTAGAGGATGTTAGAGGCATGTGAGAGAAATCTAGAATGTTCGGCGGCTGTGGTGCATGGCAAAATTAGTGACCACTGACCGAAATCGGTAATTTTGTCACGGCTTAGCTCTGGGATCCAATCATCAAGTGGTTTTTTTATTTTTAATTTATAGATAAAACTACAGTGCAGGTTTCAAGCATATAATCTTACACACCCAACTCTTTTCCTTGAAAAATTGATCAATAAAATAGAGTAGGTACTATAGTGCAATTTTTACGACTTTTTAAAATCTGTTTCCGCGGAACCACTCATTTAACCGAGTGAAAAATCTGCGATGTTTATATTTATTGTTCATTATTCCGGGTGGATAAAGTGCGCCTAAATTAATTTTCTCATGAAGTTATTATTCTTTAACCGAAATACACCGAACGCTGTATTTTATATTTCATTTATTTTTTCCCGGTCGGAGCTCCCGGATAAGCTAGTTTTCTTTTAAATCAAAAAATAAAAAATAATGACGAAACATATTTTTAATCTATCGTGCATCCCAAAGCAGCGAATATTTATTATGAAAAAGTAGAAACGATAATAATAAAAACTAAATTTATCATAATAATTGGTTGTTGCTCACTTAATAAGCATTTAAAGTGCATAATAGTATAATACATAATAATATTTTGGGGTGGTCGTGCGGGGACATCCGCCTCGGTCGTTTTGCAACTCAAAACTTTTTATACCTCGTGACTACACGTTTATAAATAAGAAAAACCATTACACATCATCATTATAAATTCATAAAAATATTCTGCTCCTGGATATGAAACTTGTTAATACCGTGCAGGTAGATATTGTCGTTAGTAAAAACAAAATATTAAGAAATCGAAATCACTGGAGTGATAAAAAAAAAAAAAAAAAACTTTGAATGGAAAAAATGTATGACAACTCACAATCATTCACCGGTACAGTATTATGGACAACGTATTCGTACAAAAAGAATCGCTCCATGTATGTATATTATTAAATAATCTATTGATAAAGTTGAAACTTGAGATACAAAGGCCATCATAGTTAAATAATAATTATTTACTCATACGTTTTAGTTAAAAAAGTTAGTAACTATACGTACATATCAATGAAATATGTTTTTTAAACTCGTTTTGTATCTCAATCAGATAGGTTAGGCGACTGGTCATTGTGAAGAAACATTTTGTAAATTCGATGAATTAGATGCATATATATTGTGTTTTGTAAATTTAGATATATGTATCACGATAGAACACTTCTCAAATGCCATGGAAAACCATAGTACAGTATTTGAAAATATGGTCTTTAAAAATATTCACCGTTTCCAAAATTCATAATTTATATTCTAAAACTAAAATGAAGAAATTAATTAACTATTCGTCTCTGTATATGATGGGGCTCTTTGAACCGTATCCTCATATTTGATTTTCTCAAACTCTCAGAAAGTAATCTGCGAATTTGTTATACATACTATTATCTGTTTAAATTAATTATCTTAATGTGTACATCATATAGACGTATTCTACTAAAACTTTTCTACAATTCAACAGTACATCTCTTTTTGTTATTAATAAAATAATAATTATCAAAGGATCATATTGTTTCAACCGTAATAATGTACTGTACGAATAAATACACTGCGAACCCCCGACCACCCCACCATCAACCCAGAATTTAGATCAATCGTAATGTTAAAATACAGTGCTCGCCGCTCGGTATCTGTTTTTAGATATAAATATATAATATGCGTACTGTACGCATATTATACATATTATTACACGATATTATACATATTATAATATTATAATATGTACTATTTATGTTATACAGAGTGATTCACCTATAGCAGGTTTAACACGATTGCGCATTGTTTACCTTTTTACCTGTGAAAACACAGCCCGATTGAGCACAACAAATATTATATTTGAGACATCCACCTCACCCAAGACCCACTTTCATTTAATGAAGAAAGTAGAGCCCCCCCCCTTATTTGTACACGCTGTGGAGTGTCCCTTACAGTTGAACATATTTTAACAGAATGTAGAATTTCCGACGAGGAAAGAAGACAATTCCAAATCTCCGATCACCTTGCTGAAATACTCAAACCCGAACCCAACACCGTCTTCAAGCTCATAGAGTTCTTATCGAAAACTCACCTTATAAATAAATTGTAAATTGGGTACAATACTAAATACTTAAATTCATTGTTTTTCATTATTTTCTACTCCTAAAAATGTTATGTTGACTATTATCAGTGAAGTATTTATGTAATGTATAAATAAAATGTGTTGTTACATCTAATGGCCATAGATACCATGGATAGTTTGTTTAATAAAAAATATTCTATACTACTATATTCAAAGAAATTCACAACATTATGTTCTCATAAAGTCTATTATTATGATTTACTTACAGTATGATAGGTACTTAGAATAAACATTTTATAATAAGCGTATTGAAATATATTAAACTGTTTATAGTACCATCAACCATGTATATCAAACTATAGATTAATTAATTTATGTTTATACAATTACAATGTGATAGTAATATTAATAGGCAATGTATATATATTATATTTATGTATATACATAGAGAGGTATGTACTATTTACTATAGGTGAATTTCTTAAACTATTTTATTATTTCTATTATTATTTCTAATCATATTCAAGCCGAAAATATAAAAAACCGTTTGTACGTAATCGTGTTGTATTTTGTCAACTATGAAAGAATAAAAAGTGCGCAATCGTACTGTATTGCACCGAGGACGCTTACTCCTATTTTACTGCTTTAATGACGCGTATATTCAAATTCTGATTTTTGAAATTTTTGTTATACATTTATACTTATTAATAGGCCATATTAGCAAATACTTAAATTGTTTATGTATCCTGTAAGTTGTAACAGTACAAACCTGCTTTAAATGTGGTACCTCAAACCTGCATAAACCATTCTTTTTTATTGTCAATTATTGTTAGGCAGCGGTTTTTGATCAATGATTTATATAATTGATCACAATTTGAGCAAAAAGTTCCTGATTTATTATACTTTATATGTTATAATCAATGATAATAGGGAGGTATTTACCCAATAGGTTCAAACTAAAAGGGACTAAGCTGATTTGAAAATTAAAGGAACTAACATTTTACAACTTATAAAAATTGTAGAAGCCGCAAGGCTAAAAAAAGTACAAGACTAAAATATAATTATTCATTACTTATTTATTTCAGTCAAATCAATTACTATTAAATAGGTAATTACAATAAATTACATAACAAATATATGATATATATGAGCTATAAACTCGTATCCGGTACCTATACAAAGTTCATGGTTGATGTTATAATTCGTTTTATAGTGAAATAATTATACAAATAAAAATACGACTTAATTAATTAACACGACGTAGTTGACACTTTAGAAACTTTAGA
Organism: Nasonovia ribisnigri; assembly: GCA_027563435.1. Taxonomy (NCBI): domain Eukaryota; kingdom Metazoa; phylum Arthropoda; class Insecta; order Hemiptera; family Aphididae; genus Nasonovia; species Nasonovia ribisnigri. Next base: position 93,144 of record JANEHU010004301.1, on the reverse strand, counting down.
TACTTTAGAAACAAAATTAACATCCGCGTTACATGTACATAATATTATAAGATATTATTATGTTTAGATATATTGACTTTTTATAATTTCATTAATACACACAATATCATGGCAAGTTCACCAATTATTTTATTTATTGCCTTTTTTTATTTGATTTTTATTAATATTTATATTATTGTTAGTATTATTGGATTGACTTTCGCATAAACTTTTTATTAGACCCTCTACTTCGTTATTTGAATTGTTAAATATAGTTTTACCCGTCCAATTGGGGGAGTTTATTGAACTTGTTAATAATGTATATGACGCTTTAATGTATTTTCCTATTCTTCTGTCTAATATTTCTGTAGCATCGAGTGTGCGGTTTTGTATGGATTTAACTAAAATTTATTTAATGTATAATTTATAAGCAGATAATATATTTGTATGGTTGAATATTTCCCCTGACGGGTTTTTTTATGGTAGGGACTACGCCATATATTACTTATTATTTTCCAAGTAAAACCATTATTATTAGAACATTGTATCCTTTAATAATAATAATAAAACGTTTAATAAAAGGTAATTAAAATGTAAAAACTAGCTAGTTCGAACTTCAGTTTAAATATACATTACTATTTTAAAAAATCATAACTTAAAAAAATTACAAAGAAAAACGGGCGATTGTCATTTGAAAAATAGTAACTCCTTAAATGGTAACAAATCCAAGTGGTATTTGAAAATTTGATTTTCAATGACCTTGGTAGTATAACAGTTAAGAATTTAAAAATGTAGATTAATGATTTATATTTATCACACAATTTGAGAAAGAAGTTCCTGATTTGTCAAAATTACTACTTACTAACAATAATAAACCACGGTGATAGGTACCCAAGAGGTTCGAACGAAAAGGGGGCAATGATGATTTGAATAAATTAAACCTAATATAGTTAAGAATTTAAAAATCTTAAACAAATTCACTATTAAAGAATAAAAGGAGGTTCAGCATGTACTCAGTGAATCACCATCACCATATACATTAATATAATATAATAATATAAAAAAATTATTGCTCGAGTACTCCGATGCATATTCGGTGCGTATAAAGTACCTACCTACTGGTAGATGTATTGTTGTTCGGGTCCGAGCGTGCAACGCTTTTGCAAACATACTCACTGAAATATTTAAATACAAATTGTAAATAAATGTTCAGTATTTCTATACAGTATACATATTAATATATTATATTTATATTCAAAGTTTATGAATAATATAACACGAAGAATCGAAAAATGCACCTTAACGCACGTTGTACCGGTGCACGCTGTATACAGGGTGTATAACAAAAATAACTGACAAAAATATAATTAACCAAGTATCCGCTAACTTTCCTTCTAAATTCCATTGTGTATATAATGATGTAATGTCTTTATACGTAATGTAGAAAGGTTTAAAATCCACTCGGTTATTAATTTTTGAATTACAACTAAGTGTTAGAGAAATATTTGATATTTTCCATTTAAATATGCAATTTTTTCAAAATGTAAACTTCATGTCTGTTAAAAATTGTCACACAAGTAAAGTAGATATTTCTTAATAAATTCCAGTAAAAAGAACTTATGATAAAATCTTGGGTGTCAACATTTATTTTTAAAAATAATTTTCACATTTTCGTGATTTTGACGAAAGTTGTCAACGTTTGAACTCTATAGACGCTTACAAATATAAATTATCGCTTAGTGTATTCGTATTTGCGTTAATGTATTTTTTGAATGGTATATGGACAACTTAATTTAGTAACCTTGTATAGTTGTATGATGTATTACATTTTCAATCTATTGACACAATCGAATTTGTATTACCATAATGCTAATTTGCTAATTAATAAATATACTTGTGCATCAATATTCCCGTAGTTACCCTCCCCCCCTCAAAAGTTTGGTCCATTCCCTATCTGTATTTATTGCGTACAAATTCAACGAAATATAAAATATATTATGACCTGTAAGTACAATACAATAATTAGGTATTTTATTATATGCATTTTTTGTGACGGATATGTTATAGTTGTTATACCACTGTTGAGCAGCTCGTTTTCCGACGAAAATCGTTCTACATTTATTCACTACCTATACAATTTCAAGTTATGGTATAATGGTATATGCAAATTATAAAAAATTTAAAAAAGAATAAAATATTTTACCTTACATTCGTTTTCTGGGTTTTATTAGGTGTGCATCTATGCACGAACGGCCATCACGTTGAGCTGTATCCATTTGAAATCCTGATTCCATACCAATATTTTAGCGAACATTTATGTGCATGAATATCGAACAAACGGTTTATTATTCATTAACATAATATACGATTCTGAGGGGCGAAGTGGCGCAATAAAATCGCATGGCGTAAAATACACCACTCGGCACTCTCTAAACATATACATATTATTTCCATACACTCTGCCTGTCTTAGCTGCCTTACACCATTCAAGCAGGAGATACAGAATCGTTTTCACGAAAACTATTGACTATTTTTAAAAATATTTTTATTTACATAAATTAAAATCGTTACAAATCTAACTTCGAGAGATTAGTTGATTACTTGTAATCTTATAAGTACCCATTTAAAGCTAGAGCTATATGGTACTTATTGTCATCTCCTCTCCGCAGGATAACCGCATCCATCTCGAAACGAAAAATTCGAAATATATGATCGTCATATAATTTTATCCCGATTTCTTTCATCCTGGTAAGTTCTACTAGGCCAAAAATAATGAACGAAATCCATATAAAACTATATACAAATAAATATTATAATATTATATTATATAATATTTTATACTAACTTTATAATCATGTAACTAAATAACTATATGTACAGTAGGGTATGTGTAACACCCACTTTTATTAGCTCTAATAATATCTTTGTAAATTATATTAGGCTCTCAGCCCTTAAATGAATTTTATCAATTAAATAAAATAAAAAGTGAGGTGTTGCTATTAGAAAAAGGTTGAAAACCAGTGGTCTTTAGTACCCAAGCCGATAACTGTTTATTGAAAAATGGAAAGCTTTAACTTACGTTTCTATATATCTTATAAACGTTATTATCAACAGCGTACAAAATAAATGTCTATGATTTATTCACCACCTAATTTAATAGTGTACTCAATTGTTTAAAAAAAAAAAAACATAATATCTCTGATACAAATTAAATGTATAACAATGGTTTATGATTGATGAATAATGCTTATTTTTATAGCAAAATACCATCCAAGCGTTTTTTATTTACTCAAGGTACCTACGAGTAATTATAAAATATTGTTACTAGGACGTAACACGTGGCATTCGTGGTCTCCGTCTTACAAGTGCCTAACACAACAAATTTACACTCAGCAGATCAAGTTTAGCTTCGTTATTTTTAAAAATTAGATTGACTCGACCTATTATGAAATCTGATTGTAAGAATATTATCTGTGTTTGCATGTGGGGTTTTTAGGATGGTTTAGTTTTAAATGAGTTATGAGCTTTTTTTATTTACGTTATATTATTATATTATCCACACTTGCTAAATAATTGAATAATCGTAAAATCCCACATACAACACATACAACACAGATAATGTTCTTACCATCATTTCCATAATAGGTTGTTTCACTCTTAATTTTGAACTAACGAAGCTAAATGTGATCTGCTGGGAGTACATTTTCTATATTATGTTACACACTTGTAAGACGGATACCACAAACGCCCGTGTTACGTCTTATTATCTGTGATATATATTTTAGTTAATCCATTGGGAACATTATTTTATTCATAATTTACTTTGATTTGAAAGTGTTTTATGAAATGACTAACAGTGACGTGGGGTAAAAGGGATGATAACCAGATAACAAACTACTAATATTAGTTACCTTGAAACTAATAGATAATTATTTAATCGATCAAAATTTGATTTTAATATTAAATATTTATATTGAAATTCCCAGTAAAAAATTCTGCTTCTAAATGTGAAATTAAAAATCATGCCATCGTTATGAGTAAAAACTTAAATAATGAAAATGTTAAAAAAACTACATAAATAATATAAGTTTTTTTTGAATGGATAATGATTTCAAATGATGAAGACATAAATGTACTAAAAGGTTAATCATTTTTGAGAAAACGCGAGTGTACCTTACCTTGAATACCTAAAAATTTAAAATTCATGCTTATACTTAAGGCTTAAATTATTTATTCCACTAATTCAAAATTTTAAATATTTACAGTATTTATATATATAAAATGATAAGCTTGGGTGATATTTAAAAAAAAAAAAACGAAATTAAAAACAGTTCAAATTTGATATTTGTTCGTGAGGCAGTATTTTTATTTTTTCTGATTTAGGTAAAGTATCTGCAAGTATACATCAACTAATAGATAACCATGGTATATAGGTACTAATGAATACTACCAACCAATGTAGTAGAATATAATAAGTATTTTGATTGAGAAAAGGTTAGGTCTCGAATTTTCGTCCAACGTTTGTGATTGTTGGCCAGCAATCCAAAAGAAATTGAAGATTGACGTAGTCCTGATGCTGGAGAGAAATGTTTTCATGAACAGTTTGCGGAAACTGATTCCAATATTTTATCAATTAGAATATAATTATTTTCATAAGCTGTTGTTCGGTGCCTTTTTAAGGAATTTCACTGGGTAGGAATACATTTTTTTTCTCAAAATAAATCGTCAATAAATTAATAGTATGATAGAATTATTTTATGCTAACCCATCATAATAATTAAAAACAAATCTTAACGCCAGAAGTAAATGGTAAAAGTTAATAAAAAGGAGTTATGATTAATTTAAATGAGAAGATAATTCAAGGAAGATAATAATAAATTATAATAATAATAACATTAAATTATATAATCGAATCAGCAGTAATCATTAACATTTTTATGATTTATATAAATAACCACTTTTTTACCATGTTTATTCCATAAATTAAAAATATACTAAGATATTATGTTTAAACTTAATATACATTATATTATTTTTCAAGAAACTTTTTGATGGATGAACAATTTACGTAAGTTTGTTGGTCTGGAAGGTAGTAAAGTTGTTTCTACAATAATGAATTAATTTTGTATTTAATATAAATGATATGAAAATATGTTGAAATAGGTACCGGCAAATGTATTTATTACCTAATTATTTTTTTATTACATAATACATATAAAAATTGTTTGTCAAATAGTCTTTAAAAAATTTGGTGACAAAATATTTTCACTGGACGATATTTGTTTCACCTAGCCTACTAGTTTTAAAAAAATCCACTGTAGCTGAGTTCATTTCTATTCTTTACCTACCACATACCGACATAATGTGCTAAGCTGTTGAAAAAGTAATTACTGCTCATTATTATAGTCAAATAAATTTATCTACGGTCCTTTTTAGACGAAACCATAACCATTGACTCGAGCTAGAATGTTTATCGCACTAAACGGAATAGGCACCAAGCCGCGTTATAACGATCCAACACCTGCTGCAGACTGATAGGTGGTGTATTTCAAACGCATAGGTTAGGTATATCTAATAAGAATAAAAGAAAAATTGTGGTCTGTAAATTGTAATGCCAAATTGTCGATTATAATTCATATTTTATAACATCGTTAAAAACGAAATTTTTATAGTACCTACTAAGTATGAACATTTTATATGACGGATTATTTATTTCAATACATTTTTAAGAAGTGGATACTCTTAAGTTTCTAATAATTTATTACTTAAGGATATAAATGACCGTCGGTGACAGTTACCCCCCCCTCCTACTGGTCATTGATTTTTATTGGTATTAAATGTCGAAAATATAAAATCCCACGGCTCTAAAACGTTGTCCGATAAACAACGTGACGAGTGCACACCCGTATAACACGGATTGATCCGTTTGACTGGATACGCTTATTTTATGAGTACATTTTGAAAGCGATATAGAGTGGGTATACGTATTCAACACACTAAACATCGACCTGCAGTATTACAGAAGTGTATACAAAGAAAAAGAAATGATATTGTTAACCTTTTAAATTCTCAAGTAAAGGAAAAAGTAAACGTGATTAATAATAATATTACAACACACGTAAATCTTTTTACCGGTGATGTAGACCACACGATTTTATGACGTACAATAATATACACATACAGCCCGGAGACCACAAGTACCATATTATTATTGTTTACACCCTCACTCGTATATATACTTACGCGTTTACATACAGGGTGATCCATGTCTGCATGCTAAACTATAATAATACACTGTCAATATGTGTATTTTAGAAATAAAAATAAAACTTTTTTTTTCAGTTTGAAGTAATTTATGATACTAATCACTACCTGCCAACTTTTTTGTTATCAAAAAAATACTTATTGTTTACAATCGTAGTGGAATGTAGGATTTTGTATATTTTAACGAAAAATTGTTATTAATGACACGCTAAAGTTGTAGTCGCAACCACAACTCCCAATCGTCTAATCTCTAAACGCGTATTTATTAGTAAAATAAATAGTAAAAAAATAAACCGTTTATTTTTGTCTTCTCACAGCAACAGCTCTGCTTCTGGTTATGAAATTATAAATACGTCCTATGCGTGACTGCGTTGTTAAAAAAGAAAAATACCTCATAAAAACGCGTGTTTTCGTAAAATCCTAGGGGTTACAAACGAAAACTAAGTATGCAATTGAACGGGTCACCCCGTACGGTTACACCAATTATCACGTTGCCGAGAAAACGCTGCAGCAGCAGCAGCAGGTGTGTACACAATACAATAATAACTGTGCGAGACACATACAACACTAACTCCTATACGCCACCTGTTATTGTTGTGTATGACGATAATAACGATGGCACAATAAATACCGTCGGGCCACTATCATCACCCCGACCGCCGAGACCACTTGACTTGTACGCGGGACGAGTAGTTGACCCTGCGCAGCGTCTCGTCGCCTACATTACCCATACAATCTCAAAATATACCTAGGTACGTGTTACAGGTATACCCGTCGTCTGTGTGTGCGTGTTCGTTTTCCTCATTATCGCTGGTTCGAGCGCTTCAAGGTAAATCAATTTTGGATTTTCATTCTTCATATTATAAATGTACAACATTGTGATGCACGTCCGTATAATATAATAGTCGGGTGTGAAACGGTCTTAATGCGATACCGCAGACACCGCAGCAGTGGATCTTCAACGTGATCGCTAGACCGGATCGACTATAGCCATTATATAGGTACGTTGTACTCACACGTACCTATAATATAATATTATGATATGATGTAGTAGGCACACGTGGTTAAACACTTGTAATACGCATACCAATAATTATATAGGTATCAATACATTATTATTTATACTCAATCACGAATTCTTGTCGGTGTTCCACTGCCAGCTATATCGTATAAAATAAATATAATATTTATATATATTATATATAGGTCGATTCAACACTAGTTATTCCATTCAATTTCTGTGTTTTTTGAAGAAAAAAAAAATAATAACTTTTTCATAGAAATGTTAAGTACTTAACCTAACGTGGTAGAACAGAACACAACGCAGGGCCGTTAAGTGCGTGTTTAGGACGAGGAAGAGGGGAGGAAGAGAGCAGTTGCCCCGGGTGGCATATTTTTGGGGTTGGCCGTGACCATGTAATTTAATTTTTAGTATTCTACATTTAAAAAAAAAAAGAAAAAAAATAACACTAAAACAAAATACAGTTTTAGTAAAATTATAAATATTTAGTATTTCTTTTTTTAAACGCAAGCAAAATTGTTGAGTTTTTATCAATGCAATATAATGGTTGTAAATAAATTGCATTTCTACCAATGGCTTTTAAAATATATTTTGATGATTTAATACAAAATTTTGAATATTTATTACGAGGTTTATGTATAATACTTCAAATCGAATCCTCGCTGTTAAAATTTTGAAAATGAGTAACACGCTGCATTGCTTGTGTCGTTAAATTTTTGAAATCATCTGAACCAAGCTCTACTATAGTTTTGTTCAGTATTGATCGGTGGTCGTATAATTTTAATTTCGCATTCTCACTAGAAATATTGATCAACAATTATGGGAAGTTCTGAACTACTATAATAATATTATTATGATCTACAATCGTTAAAAGCTTTAATTTTTTTAATGACGAATTCTCGTTTAGTTTGTGTCATCTATAGTGGAATATATATATCACTCACTCTTCGAACACATTCGTATGGCAAGAGTTTAATAAAATTGAAGAAGTGCTTAGACCTATGCAAAGTATGAGCACCTATTTTCAGGAAGTCCTTAAATTGTTGCCAAGCGTGTAGCTATTTCACGTTAATAAATTATTGATTTTGAATACTTTGATCTAGTGACTATATTATATATGACATGTGCATGCCAGTGATTGACACACAAAGACAAACGGTGACCGCGAGGAACGAAAAAAAATTGCCTAAACACAACTCCTTAAAAATGACACGTTTGCGGGGGCCTCAAAATATTATATTCTCCTAAGAGATGACGGTGTACAATATAATAATTATTGTTCGAGCTCAAAATGTAAACACTATTCAAGTCCCTCGATCGAGCTATTTATATAGCGGTGTGCATGTTCGTTATAGCCGTATAAATGTATAATAATATATTTAATTGTCACCACTCGCTTCACGCTTGCATGTGATTACACATTTTGAGCCGTATAAAAGCATATTTGTGTCGTCGAACGGGTGTCGTGTCACGTGAAATTGCATACGTCGGAATGATTAAGACGAAACGTCCATTACAAGTGGAGTAAGATTCAAACAAAATTACCATAGCTCGGCGTTTAAAACATTATTATCAAACCATACACTGCAGGTTTACACGCTTGCTATTATTATTATCGTCCGGTGTATTTTTAAACGGTTTCGGGACGAGAACGAAATATCCATTTTAATGTTCCCCGGGGTCAAACGCCGACCGAAAATAATCCAAAAATGTAATAACGTCCACAAAACGCAAACGTCAGTTTATTTTCCGGCGTAGGTATATCGGTTTATTGTAATCGTGTAACTAAAAACGTTGTCCTGTTCATAATATCGGACGATTAATTATTATTATTATTATACATTCATACTAGCTGTCGTTAAAAAAAAATGTTTTGATTGTTGCGTACAAGGTTGTACACTTTTAATACAGCGTTTAATCATCCATTTCGTTCGTTATCGTTGAATTTTTTTTTTCGTTGGGGAGGAGTCAAATTAAATATAATTTTTACCTGTATTATGTCTACAAATGTATAGTGTTGAAGGAGGTGAAACCACTTGAATAATAAATTTACCAGTGATAAAATATCCATACATGTAAACATTATATTAAAAACTTTAAATGTATTAATATCATTATAATATAAATATTTTAATGACAAATTAGTTGTATGTTACAACATAAAACGCACACAGAAAAATAATTATAAAGCTAAAGTAAATGCTTTTAAAAAAAATCGATTTGAGATTCAAACAATTAGAACAAAAATCAGGAAGCAGCGGAAAACGATATCTTTGCTCACACTGTAAAATATCAAGGGACCTTCCTTGCCCCTCAAAAAGATTATAATTATGAGTAGGCAGGTAAATAAATCCTGATGAAACCAAATCATATCATTCTCACAAAATGACTCGGTGAAATGTTAAATTTTTAATTCCTGAATAGAAATAGTAATAAAATTTGTAAAGGAATAAATATATATAATATATTAAACCTTTAAATAGTACCAGTGTATTAAGATATAGGTAAGTACGTTATTAAAATACAATTATTTTTAATGATGATATTTTTTTATTTATTAGAATTATGTAGTAATAGTATTGTATAATATGATTCAGGTGAACATGGTTTAAGAAATGTGTAGTCAAGTTTTTCGTTGAAGTTATTAGGAATGGTGAATTGCTTGTACCCACTATACCTGAAAAAAATTTAACCATTTTCTCCCAACCAAATGTAAATAACCAATTATATGTTACTATATATATTATATAACCATTACCTAGGTATGTAAAAATATTTTAGAAAAAAAAATGAAAGACTTTTTCAAGATTCGAATCCCACATCAATACAGTGAAACCTCTCTTAGCGGACACCTCTAAATCGAGGGCACCTTCAAGTAGCGGACGTTTTCTTGGGAACCAACTATACATTTTCTACAAATTAACCCTCTGAATAACGGACTAAACAACAGCGACCTGTAGTGTCTAGTATTTAGAGGTTTCACTATATTCTAAAAAAAGCTGATGAATTCAAAATGATTTTTTAAAAATATAAACAGATTCACTCAAACTGTAAATTTTTGTGTAGCTTTTAGTCCCATAGACGTGTCGACGGTGGCAGTCTAGGTTGCCTGGGCTGCCACTTCTATTTTAGAAAGGCACCGGTCAACCGAATTTTAGGTCAAATTATGTGTTACAACATTTATTTAAAAAAATAAAATGTCTTTTATGTGAGTATTCTTATAACTAATATTTGCTCGAAAAGATAAAATCGACAAAATTAGGTAGTATCTTTATTTTTTAATAACATGTATTGTCTAATGTGGTTACTCGACTTCGGAAAACCTACTATAAAGACTTAAGACGGACGAATGCGACGGTGCGGTTCGCATCTATTATTGGATATTATTGTTATATTATTTTTGATATGTAGCTAGGTGGTGTAATGTTATTAATTGTAAATAGATAAATCAGATTTCTTTTAAACTATATAAATATTTTATTGGTGAAAAAATTGGGGGTAGGTTTTAAAAGATAAAAATGGGCTTTTTTCGGAACATTAATGAAGTAGCGCCGATTATAGGCGGCCGCTGCGAATTAAGTCTAGTCACGCATTTGTTTAGTACTAAATGGCTGAATCATCACATTATACTATTATAGCGAATTACGATCATAAAACAAAGTTTGTTTTTTTATAGTGTGTTTACACCACTCGAATCATGGGCTTATATAAATGTAATTGTACCGATTTTACGAATTTCGTTTACAAAACGATTTGAGAGAATTTCTGCATTCCTTATGTCGTTTTATAGTATAATTTTATCCGTATACAAAGCGATACAGATACAAATCTAAAGTATAATAATGATCTAATATACAACGCCGAGTGCTTTGGATAAAAAAATACGCTCAAATGTGATTTTTGACGGCATCGTGTACGGTTTTAATATTGTGCTTCGGGGCGTCTATCATATTACATTTTTTTTTTTTGGTCGTTAAATAAATTGAAGGGTCAAATATGAATCCCATTCGACACACAGGGAATCTAAACCCAAAATTGTATTTGACATATTTTAAGATTTTTTGCTTATTAGAGCATATTTGTACATTACCTTAGCTTTTTAGTGCTTTTTTTACGCTTTTTTTCAAAAATAATTTTTCATAACTACCTATAACATAGCGAGGTATATCACTCAAAAATTAAAATGCCTGCATTATACCAAGGTTATGTAAAATACTAAATGGTTTTCAAGGCGATGAGCTTTGAATTCCTCGTCGACGATAATATTCTCCATACCTATATTATAATATTGACTTATTATTCAGTTTATTTTAAAGTATCAGATTGGATGACATTGATATAAAATAAAGAATACAAATTGTAATAATTTAGTTGACGTACTTTTTTAAATTTTAATCATTGATATTTGTTTGTTGTATTTACTATTTTTAGAACTACTTATTGTTTTTATAACTTTTCATTCCCCAGAAAGTTTGAATATGATTTATTTCAGAAAATTCGTTTGGTCACAAACACGCATCTAAAAAAAAATTTATGCTTGAGATATAAATTATTAAAATCTAACCGAACATAACCTTGGTGCAGTCGTACAAATTACCTAGTAATTGGGAAAAAGCAAATATAGTAGGTAATGTTTATTTACCAATTTTCAAAATTCTGGGTATTTATATAAGTTCTATACAAGGATAATGTATCAAAATTAAATATAATATATTAAAAACCTAATAAATATAGTAATATTAATAATATTTATAATTAACTTATAATAATTACCTTTTTATTAAATTTATTTTCGATGACCCAATATCTAGTTATTCTAAGCGGTGTTAAACTTAGGTCAGTCATAAAATTATTGAATGAAATCCAACAGTCCACTTTTAAAGGCTAAATGACGAGTGGCCAAAATGAAAGTTTTTAATTTAATATTATATTATTATATCACGCACGAATAAAATGTGCTAGAAACGAAAAATCACCCATTTTTATTTTGTTTTTATAGAGAATAGGAATATTGAATTGTACTTAGACAATAATATTATGATAACGCAATATCAAGTTTGAAACATGCAGGAGCGAAAAACATAATTCGTTTTTGTTCCCACTCATTAGCCCCAGCCTCCAAGTTACAAGTTCGGTGGTACCTATATCTATTTATGGAACAGGACAGGCGTTTCAAACTTGAAGTACAAGACAACTATACAACATGTCGAGATAAAATATTTATACGCAAACGTCACTTAATACCGATTTACTAGGAAAGAATATACCTCTCGCCATTGTGTATTTTATATATTAAAATGGTCTGAAATCCTCAAACTGTTTACAGGTAGTAGTGCGCGAAAATGTCGGCTTATTCATGAACGATAAGTAAAAATTAAAAAGAAAAGAAAACCGGGCACGTCATAAATTAAAATTGCATATTTTAATATTTTAAAACATCTTTTCAGCTTTTTCAGTTTATATACGCGTATATTATACTTCACTCGTATATTCTAATTAAGTATAATTATGTTGCGAACGATGCAAAACGAAATCATCAGATAAAAAAAATTTAAACAAACCAATGAAAGCTGCTCATTTAATTTCCTTGTATTTCTTCTCCTTTTATTAATTGTATACCTACCTACGTTTTTATTATTCATACACACACGTTAGTTAAAATATTCGCTTTAGTATGCGAATCGATTGTTTACTTCCACTATACCTAGGAAAAATTACTTTATGTTTGCAGTTAACGAAAGGACTTTACTTAGTAATAAGCAATATAATCATCATAATAGGTAAATAAATAATACACAGCGAGTGAAACCTGACATCATAATATAGAACCGTATGATAATAATTATCATTATACACTGCAGCTTATTTTGGTCCATGTTTTTATATTGGTTAAGTAAAGTGGTCCGTAACACTAAGCGTTAAGCCACCACTATAATATACAATACCGATTAAATGCGTATAGAATTAATAATATATTTTATTTTTAAAAACGTTGTTGTTGAAGTATTATAATATTTAGGTTATACATATTAATTACTATACCTACTACCTATTTACTATTATATTTTGTTTCAATTTTTAATTACTAATTTTGACTATACCAGTATGACGTATAGATTGTACAGCCAAAGCATTTAATGAAGAAAATTATAGCATTGGCCGACAAATTCCCAAAATATGAGATCATTTTAAAAAAGTATTCAAATTGCACATATCAGTCTAATACTGCGGAAAAATAACTGTCTGCTAAATAATCATAAAATTCTGGTATCGCTGAATTTAAAAACTAAACATTTTTAAATATAATTGCTATTAACAATTAAAATTTTTTTTAAGACAATTAAATGAGTTTGTATTATTAATATCTTAAAATCTCCATCTGTGCAGGGACGTAAATTCAACCGATTTCAACCTGACTCACAGTTTGCTGAAAAATACCTACCTACATCATTTTAATAATAAAAAAAAAAAAGAATAAATATTTAATACTTTTTATTATCTGTAAAGGTATTGCCGTATTGGTAATTATTATTATATTATCTTAGCACCTACAGTATTGACATCATCACTATCATAATTAAAGACACTTACGTTTAGTTCATATTTTATAATTGATAACAAATTAATATGTAAGTACAGCACAAACTTTACAAAGCCATTAGTCTATATAATATACAGTTGTCGAACGGGAAAGAGGAGTTGTGTAATCTATGATAATAAGGTTAACTGAAAAAACAGAGGGTTTTGGCTATTCTATACTGTTATTTCACCAAAATTGCGCCTCTGAATAAGACTCTGCTAAATTTGTATCATCTATGAGTCCACAGTAAGCACCTATTTTGAGAATATAAAATTGGCCGGTGAAGAATTGATTTACCCACTCTGCTGTCTTTAATAAACATTCGGTTTCCGCTCATATCACTCGTTAATCTATTAAATGATAACTATACTTGTAACGAAATATTTAAAAAAATTTTAATATTGTGCTTACATAACATGAAGGTGCAGTCGAAAACATTAAATATACATTATGAGGACGAGCCCCCCCTCCCTATCACAGCCATGTTAGCGCCCATGTTATTTATCTAAATTAACAAAATTCAATGTTTGCGTGTGTTTCTGTAAGTTAGTCTACAACCAAGTCTATCACACCCGTGGTTTTGAAATAAAGTACATGGGTAATCTGTGGATGTGCTGCTCGACACCTATTTTTATAAATTTTGCATTTTAAATAGTGGATAACGAAAAACGAACACTTTTCGTTTGTAAATGGTTGCCATCGCCCATCGGTTACGGAAAATAAAACAGTTATTCATGGTTGTAATTGGATATTATTTTAGACCTGTGTATTTTACATAGGTATTTTGGTCAAACCCGCCTAAATAATTGTTGTGTTGAAAATATGCGTAGCTTACATTTAACACAGTCATTTAACACAGGGTAAATCCACAGGCATTATTATTAATTTGTCACGGACGACGCCGTGCCGGATCAGCAGCATGATTAAAAAATATATCTACTGCACAAAATCAAAAACATAAAACGGATAACCCTCGTGCAAATCCGCAGTTGCAGTTTTCGACCGATTTCCATGGAAAATTATCGTCAATAATGATAGATTCGGCGAGAAAAAATAGGTTATTGTGCGGTATTGTGATTGGACGACATGATTTTAGACCTGCAGCAATAACCGCGTTAAAAATCTGTGCAGTTCGCATTAATTATCTATGGGGCGTAGGTAGGTAGATACCTAATTAATCCACGGGAATTGAATTTGTCACGGTCAACGCCGTGGTACAGGTGATGACCACCTATGTCTATTTTATGGTCACATGCAGTGTACATAATATAATATTATTATTATTATTATGTCGCGTAATATCATAACCGCAAAAGCGCAAAATATTATCAAAACTACCGCTGGATACGATATTTTTTTGTATTCATATTTTTCATTAAAATATAATATCATACCGTTGTTGTTGTTGCGTAATATTGTACGCAAGTGTGCAGTGTCCATCTCGCGTACGTATCTGCCGCACAGCTGCTCTCTTCTCTATTCGTTCCAACCCCAAACTCGCTACCCCCCCCCCCGCCCTCGCCACGCCATCGAGTCACGGGCCAAAAACAAACTACTACCACCCACCCCCTTTCCGCGACATCACGTCGCCCGACCGCACTAATTACGGGCCCCGCCACTTCGACCGCTGCGTATGACAATAATAATATTAACTATTATAATAATATTATACCAACGCGGTATCCACGTGATGTGTAACCCTCCGCTTAAACCCATTTAATATACACGGTACACAGTACACACACACACACACACCTATATTATCATTATACCTACCGCGCATTAAAATGTTATATATTGTATTAAAGTCGTCCTTAAATTTTTTACGCACACGCACGCCGCGTGTACCAGACGTATATTATAGCCTTCAACCGTCCGTCGAGGACCCGAAGCGCTGAGGAGTACCTATAATAATAATAATAATAATAATATTAAATAATATTTTGTAATGATGTCTCGCGCAGCAGCTAGTGCGGGTTACCTACCAATATTAAATATTATATTAAACACATACAGGCACCTATTGCCAAACTGGTATTTGCGATCGAACGCACCGGGGCAAAAAAACGTACGTAGGTATAGGTGCAGGGTATATATACCTACCTAAAGTTATTCTAGACACAATAATTAAATTATAATCGTTGCGGCCTACTTGCAGCCATCGAGGCGTTAACGAATTATTCAACAAACAAACAAAAAAAAAATGTTTTTCGAATAAACATATTATAGAATATCACGCACCGCATGCATTTTATAATAACAATATTATCGTTGGAAAATAATTACCACTATAATTAGGTATTATAATCGCAGCACCGAGTAGTACCTAAATAAAATCGTGGCGATCCGATCGATTATATTTTAAACGTCGATATACATTTTTCACGCGTTAATATCGTGGTGAGAAATAAAACCTGTGTGTACATACCTTATTTTATATCGCACCTATATATACCTACAACAGGTGTTCGTGACAAATTCACTCTAATTTACATACTGTTGGAATTAAAAATTAATCGACCTGGTGCTGTGCGTGTACGAGCTGATGGTGTTCGTTTTTAATTTATTATCAACATTAAAAATTGAAAACCTAATATAAGAGTTCGATGTGCTGTACATAGTACATGTCGAGTGTATTTTCGTAATTGAGTGGGTACCTAAGGTCACCGTAATGGACGTGTTGAATTATTTGAATTCAATGATAAATCATATTGCATATACGAACAACGATTCTGAATCGAAACTGTGGATGTCTGTCTAATTTCCAAAGTACGATATTGTAATATACCTATATAAAAGATTTAAATTGGTATCGTTAAAGGCATACTCAACCCCAAAAAAAAAAAAAATTCTTATGCTTGATTTTTATACTTAGTGATATACAAAAAATATCATGAAAACAGAATGTGAAAAAAAAAATTATTTACAGAGTTACTGTGAAATCCAAATGTACCTGTGACGTCATTGCGTCGGACGTCTCCGCGCGGCACTGGCAGGTGACAGGTCGCGGCAAACCGTATGAAGAATACTTATAATAATATTCTCGTTGATCGACTGGCTCGACGATTGAATAAATATTTTTTATTTCCATAAATACTTTAATTATTAATATATTATAAATTATTACAATATTTGGCACAACAACCAGGTGAATCGTACTGACCATATCTCCAGCAATCCATAACTGTTCATACTTTCCTTAACATAATTTAAAAATTTTATCAAAATTGTCTATTAACAGGCTGTGAAAACCATTTTGATGAGTGACCTTCGCTACATTCTGATCTTACACATATTGTTGCACCAATTGCGTACCATTTTTATTTATTAGTTTACTTTTGCGAATATTACAAATAGTAAACAGTGTTAGTAATGAATTAATAAAAATTAAACAATATTTTACATCGGTATTTTCAACACTATCAAATTCTTCTGTGTAGTCTTCTTCTTCATTTTCACACTCAAAATCAGGATCGTCATAAAATTCATTATCTGTAAATGATGCATTTTCTTCTACGTCGCTTATATTATCCTCCATACAGCTTAACTTATCCTCATTTTTATTATGTTCATATGGATCAATATTTGATTTTTTAGCGATTAAACTCTCAACCATACATTTTAGATTCTGAGCGGAGCGATGAATGTATTGATTTTACAATGATGTGTGTTTTTTTTTTTATTTTTTTTTTTATTTTTGTGTCTTTCATCACGATTTAGGACAGTAAAAATGCTTCGATTTTCTTCAATAGTATCTTTTCTGATAGGAAAGTGAATCTAGTTGGTACTTTGGGGGGTCAAAAGTTAAAATTTCCCAGTAGTTTTCATGAGCGCCTGGAAAAACAAATGAAAAATTAAGGGAAAAACGGGAATTTTTACGGAAAACCAATTTTCGACAAAATCGATTTTGGTTTTTGGTATAACTCTAAAAGAAATGACCGTAGAGACATGAAATTTTGACCGAATGTTTATATATGCATTTTCTGCACACCATATCATTTTCAAAATATTCTGACTTATTTTGAGCTGTTAACGGACATTTTCAGTTTCCAATTTTTTTAGTTTTTTTTTCCATAAATGTCAATAAAATTTTATTTGTTGGGTAAAAAATCTTGAAAATGTAATAGTAGGCTTCTAATATATAGTTTCAAAGTCAGATGAAAAATATTAAAAATCCGTAGTCACAATTTTTTTTTATAGGTAATCAAAGTTCAAATTTTGACAAAATACGTAAAAATGACGAAAATGTGCAATTTATTTTGAGTTAGAAATTCATAAAAATTTTTCTTTTTATATCTAAGGTTTGAAAATATGATACAAGAATTCTTATAAGTTTGCCTAATTTTATCAATAAAAAAGAGTTTATAAGCAGGTCATAATAAATTTTTATGAGCATTTTAAGTTAAAATTTTTACAAGATTAGATATTCACTCGATTTCTCATGTAGCAATTTTCTTATTTTGTTGCAATTCACTGTAGATAATAAAGAGAGAGAATAACTGTAGATGCATGAAAATTTCACTGAATGTTTATATAAGCATTTTCTATACACCATCTAATTTTGAATATATTTTGAATCTTTTGAGCTGTTTACGGACATTTTCAGTTTTCAATTTTTTTAGTTTTTTTTTCAATAAATATCAATAAAGTTTTATCTGTTGGGCCAAAAAGTGTAAAAATTTAATACAAGGCTCCTGATATATTAATACAATATCAGTTGAAAAATATTAAAAATACATAGGCACAATTTTTTTTTATAAAGCATTTAAAGTTCGAATTTTGACCAAATACATCAAAATCTCAAAAATTATAAATTATTGTAATTAAACAATTATAAAATGGTCAGTTTTTATAACTAAGGATTGAAAATTTAAAATAAAGATTCTAATAAATTCTAATAAACAGTTATTTTTTATAGACATTTTAAATTCCAATTTAGACGAAATTACATATTAAAATCAATTTTAACGAGTACAAGTATAATATATTATAATATTTTTCTAGCATCACTGATAATTTTATGTTTATAATTAAATAATATGAATAATATTAATTCAACTTAGCAGCTACCGTAAAATAACAATATCAATATAATTTCAAATATCCTAGATTGACATACCGTCTCCGCTCAGACTCGTTTTTCGTATAGAATGATATTATATCATTGAATTCAAATTTAATACCATCCATTATACAATGATCTACTTGTCACTACTGTACAGCGGAGCAACATCCATTTGACCCCCTTTTTTTACTTTAAAATTCACTGTACCTGTACGTACTTACTTCGAATTTAAAACGTACTTAGCAATAAAACGGAACAGTAGAAAAAAAGTTGCAAATTCATCCGTGCCCTAATTATTCTTAATTTTTATAGTATGTAACATTATTTATATCATAGGTATTACTATTGTTATTAAATTTTGGGTCAAACCAACTCACCATGCAGAACGGCGTGAATACGTTCGTGGCGAAAACCGCTGGTAACAGCTTAAAATTAATCTAAATATTTTGAAAATTCCAATGTTTATATTAAAATATGTATAATGAAATGGGTAAAAGTGTTAACTCCCCGTGAATAGTATTTTTGAATCATAGCTAAAGTCGTTATTTTTCATTTAAATATACAATATTATCAACATTTGAACATCAAATGTCTGTTACAAAAAAATAATTTTAGAGTTTCAGCAAGTGACTTATGAGAAACCTATTGTATTAGATTTTCAAAAATTATGTATTAAAAATTATAAATTCTTTAATTAACTTACTTAATTTTAGTTGAATCCAAATATTTTGAAAATTTGATTGTGTATAAAAAATGGCAATTCAAGTAGTGAATATATTAATCCAATGTATTGTACTCTAGTGAAATGTTTCCAATACCTACAATTAATAATTTTTAAATGCATACCTACTTTTAAAATAAAAAAAATGTTGATTTCTAAACTATACTTTGACACACTATATTTTTTAAATATTTATACCATTTAAAAAAATGTCGTTTTCTGATACTAACTCCTGGTTTTTTTTTAAATAATAATTACATTTTACAAATTGTGTTACCTGTACATTTCCAAGAAGGGGATATTACGGTCAGAACGGAGTGACGTTTTACAATGTGTGTATATTTTTTGTCATCCCCTATTACGGTAAATGATTTATTAATGCACACTCTAGACCTGATTTATTTTTCAAAATATTTATTCTATTTCTATACTGTTCATAGAAATATGAAATTTAAAAAGTTACATAGTAGAAATGTGTATTGTAAATTGTAAAATGTTTAAAATACTCCTATGTTAGCATTACTTCTCCTAAAGCATTACTTCTCCTAAAAGCATTACTTCTCCTAAAGTATTACTTCTCCTTTAGGAGAAGTAATGCTAACGCGGTCACTCCTCTGGTCGTCGATACCACGGAAAAAAAAAAAAACTATTGACACGAATTTGTTATCTTCTCTTCAATTATTATTTATTTGTGTTTATGAAAATTTTAGTCACCCTGAATAATATATTATGTACGAATATAATAGCCCGAATAGGTAAGCATTCGATACTATCTGAACACTATCTCTATCAATGTCCTGGTTTTTATTGCAACAATAAATTTGATAGGAAAATATTATTTATTAACGTTCACTAAAAAAATAAATTATGAAAAATGCTCCAAAAACATCAAATAATTCCATACAAAATTGAATATGTGTTGTTTTTTTCAAAAAAAAAATACCATTAAAATAATCAGTAACATCTAAAACACATTTTCGCTTACAGAGCTACGTTTTAAAAATTCTTGAGAAAAAAAATGTAATCGTATTAAAAATTAAACCCTAGAGACCAGGCCTAGACCTATATACATATCATTATTATATTACTTACTGATCCTCCTGCAGAGAGTTTTCCATGACGAATTAAATGTCCATATAGATTTACCGTTTCTTAAACTCCGTTAAATGTAAACTGCACCGATTTTTAACACGGTTATTTGAGTTGTTTTGACCAAGTATAAATAGACACAAGTCTTTAATTGTATTAAATTATAATTTATTTTAGTTTCTGTTGCCAATGGCAACCCAAAACATACAAAAATTATTCGTTTTTCGTGAGTCCCTCTTTCGTAAACTCCAAAATTCACATAATTTCCTTCGAAGTGCACATCTTCGGGTTAGGATTACCTAATGTCGTATATTGTAGGCAGTCGTCAATATAATATTATTTAATATATACTATGTATTTTAGACGGGAATATTTTAAACTGTAAATTATTGACATAATATGTGAAGCCAGTGAGGCAAGATGTGCTGAGGTGACAATAATATTTTGCTATCGCCGTACGCGCAGACAAGGGGGATCCCTTGTTGCTGAGTGATTCGGCGAAAACGTAGATACGACGGCTGTACATGTGAAGAGACAATCGTAGTGAGGGATAAGTGCTCCGAATGAGTGTAATATTTATGTTTGTTTTACATTTTAATAAAAGTGTTTCCGACCCGAAAACCCGAGTTGAGTATTATTTTAATAATTTCTACATTCTTACTTTTTATAGGAACAGTGCTGGGATATACTATGTGTCAGTGAGGTTTATTTAAACTGAATAGTGCCAGGGTATATGTAATCTCTGAGTCATTCCAACTTAGAAGAACGGAAGTAGAATTGACAAGCGCATACTATCGTGCCTCACAAGTTAACATTGCCATTCTAATTTAATTTATAGAGTGTCATTAGCTAGAGAGTACGAGGGTAAGCAGGACCGGATTAAGAGTTTACCGGGCCTGGAGCCTAGTAGTCCAATGAGCCCTTAGGTAATATTATATGCGGTTAAATCGTAAAGACCAAATGATGGTCGACAACCGACGCTCGTGTGTTTCTA
Organism: Nasonovia ribisnigri; assembly: GCA_027563435.1. Taxonomy (NCBI): domain Eukaryota; kingdom Metazoa; phylum Arthropoda; class Insecta; order Hemiptera; family Aphididae; genus Nasonovia; species Nasonovia ribisnigri. The sequence goes on along the minus strand of JANEHU010004301.1, from coordinate 71,431 downwards.
GCAATAACAATCTAGATATAACTATAAATAAATCAAAATCAAATCTACTGATAACAAAACATTGTCGAAAATAAGATGAGTAACGTAATGTTCTAGCTGGTGCGGAGAATGCAAACAATCATCCCAGCCCAATATTATTACCTCTCCGCCCGCATACAGGTGGCACTTAGTAAACGGCGCAATACAAAATTTAATAAAATAAGGAAAACCAAAATAAAATTTAAACTTAAAATATTTTGAACTTGAATTTCGGGGCCTTCAATATTTCAGGGCTTGGAGCTCGGCCTCCTAGGCTTCGTGCTTAATCCGACCCTGAGGGTAAAGCGTATTAGGTTTACCATGCATCATCCTGTACATGTGATACCACACTATGTGCCAGGTTTCAGAACCATCAGACTTGAAAGTGGATCGCTTAAATATACACATTACACACACACACACATGCAAACAATGACTTTTTGAATTATACAATTATCGAATTATTGCCGATACGCTCTTAGGTCGCCTCTTAAACTTCAGCTATATCGCCCAGCGATCCGTCCATGTACAAGTAGTTGCCTGTCTTCCACGCCGTGAGATTTCGTCGTCGCGTGGCTTGCCAAAAATAAATAAATAAAATGCATTACATTTATAATTAAATATACACTGTGGACGAGTAGGTACACCAGTGTGTAAGCAGTTAGACCGTGAGTTCGATAAGTGACATCAATGCAGATCGAAAGCCAGATTATATTTATAGAGACTTACATAAACCACCTAGGTCGGTCGCTTCGCCAACATTCGAGTACTTAATATAGTTATTTAAACATGATTATCTTCGATATCATTAATTGTTTTGATTTATTATATTTTTATAAATATTCAATAAGTTGATTATTTCCTATAAATAAGCGATTTTGTCTGGTTTAATTGGATAACTTGATTTAATTATAGGTATATGACGACGGTGAATCGAGAAAAAAAAACCATTAATTTCAAAAAAATTATTAAATCAAACACTAACAAAACATTATAATGCTATAAATTAACTTGAAAAACTCAAACTAACACAAGTCATTTATTGTTCATAAATTTAAAACATCTTGACTTCAACAATAATTTAATTTACAGTCTAGGTAGGTATAAGAAATAAAAACTGTAACATTTAGACCTCTTGAATCAGTCTCATCTACAATAAAATAAACACGATTAACTCTGTTAGATATTATTAATTATATTTTGACCTGTTACATTTGCATACATACTTATTTAATATTAATAAATATTTTATAAATGTAATTTTGTATTAATATTGCTGTGAATGAATGCTTTCGTTTGAAATACTTGGATTAATTGAATTACTTTGACACAATGACGATAAATTTAAAAATAAAACTATTAATTTCAAATAAAACAATATTGGGTAAACACCACATGTCTACCGTACAGACTGATAACAAATTATTATTAAAAGTTACAATGTCGACTAAATCGGCTACATAAGTATAAGCTAAATAGAATATTCGTACACATTTTCACGGGGTGTCACTTCAGTTTTTCAGTTGTTGGTGCTTAAATGGTTGCAGATCATTTGAAAATCTTCGGTAAGCCTATATGCATATTGTAGGTAGGTAATAAAATTTAAAATATAAACAACTATAAAAGTGAAGTTTTAATACTCTCTTTTGCATTTTTATGTGAAATAATTTTTATGATTTTTTATGAACACAATTTAACGATTTAATATGACATATCCCGAAGTTGTAATTTTTACAAACGACAACATTTTGTCATGTAAAAATAATATTTTTTATTATTATTCATTATTTATGATATAAGTCTTACTGTTATCAATTTTCTCTTGGTACCTAGTTAGTCAATTGTTGGTACCACATCAAAAATGTAATTGAAAAGTAAAAAAATTACATAAATTAAAATACTGACTTAATATCGCATTCAAAACACATTCGGCGCTTTTGTCTTACTTTTGACTGAACAAAGAAATAGGGAATGCAAAACTCCAACAAAGACATACCTAGTGTTAACTCCAAGCGAGTTTGTGTCAACTACTACACGAGATTATGTTAACTCATATATACGAGTATTTACTAAAAAGTTCGAAGAAAATATAATTTCTATTAGACAGTTTTATTATTTTAATAAAAATCTCTGTTTTTAATTTATTACTATTATGATACATTATTATAAATTTAAAAACCAAATCATTTGTACAAACTAAAAATAGAAATAATTTTAAAAACTAAATTGTGACAACAAATATTTGCGATATTTTTTAGCTAAGGAATATAGACTAAGAAAAAACATTTCAACATAAGCCAAAAAAATTTGAAAACTTCAAATGTCTATAAATAGAAAAAAAGGTCAAAAGCATTAAATTAATATAATTCGTCAACACCACTGTCGTATTTCCATACACAGTGCATAACGACTTTCAATAGGTTCCTAAGTGTTTTGTTTGCAGTTTATTAATAAAAATGACAATTCAAATGTATTATCATGTTTACCAAATGTTGTTTAAAATGTATGAAATAAAGGTTTTCAAAGTCTCTTCAAAAGTAAACATATGTAATAAGAGTTGTATTTTTTCCACCAAGGCCGAGCTTTTCGAGACATTCTAAACATGTGTTGTTGAGTAAAAAGGTCAGTAGGTACACCACTTTTATTTTCATGTGAAAAGGTTTTTCGTGTAGGAGTTTCCATTCGGCCAAAGAACGCGTTTTACAAAATAAAGTTGCAAACAGCACTTCCTATTTTTCCCCCCTCTCTCCGCCAACCCCATTAAATGGCGCGCCAGCGATTGTCATGATTGTACGTATTTTATTAACCAAATAATAATATTATAGGCATAGTTTTAAGTAAAACTTAATAGTGAGGAATTTTAAGTAAAATGTAATTAATTAAAAAGGACTGCATGACAAATGCCTGCAAGCGTTAAATGCAAACAATACGAACATTGCAGCGATGCGCTTCACTTAATCGTTGAATACTAATTATTCGCCATTGTGTTTCTGTTAAGTACTCGATAATGGCTGTTACGAGATTACGCAATTAAGAGTAGACCTACCTCGTTCGAGTGTGCATCGCAAATCCCAATATACCTATCAACGAGGGCAGACATATTAACATTTAACAGGCAGTTTTGATTTTATCAGATTGGTGAGATTCTGTTTTTCTGCACCCAAAATTCGCAGGGAATTTAATAATACAATTATATGACATATTATAATTTATATATAATTCAAATATCTGCTGTGTATTTTATTAAAATAGAATTGGTACAGGTCATTATGTAGTGAACCTGAAAATATCTTAGAAAAACTACCTATACAATTTATAAATACATTTTTTTACGACAATCGGCTTGAAATCCTAAAAAAAAATCCTCGTCTTTTTTTTTTTTGAGAAAAGTTAAAAGTAAACTATACATGAATGCACGTAATATAAGACACGCGTCACTATTAATTGTCATTGATTGTCGAAAACAGAGTGGATTTTCAATATCGTTTCCCCTATCATAATATTATGTTTGCCATTATATATTTACACGCAACGCTATAAGTAGGTTTACCTATACACAATATGGAACGTGCTCTTCCGATCCTCCGCTAAATAATCTCCGTCTAAACGCTTTATTATAAGCTACCTACCTACATATATATACATATATGAGCGCACATAACAAAATATCAGTTTAATTACGAAGGTAGTTCGTATAAATTACCTGCTGAAGTCTGATAATATATATATATATATATATATATATATAAATATATTATACGTTTTATATATGAATGTTAGGTACATCATGTACAAAGTCACGCCCCGCGGGGCATCGCCGCGTAAAGTTTACCAATTTCGCGTCTTCAAAGTTGTACAAAATCTCGACTATATTATTTTATTGTAATAATAATAATAATATTATGTTGCTAAGACGTTTAACTAAACGACCGTGATCGACGTCGTTTCCAATCTTAATCCAATTAATCGCCGCAAGATAATAATGTTTCGCGGTATTATAATGTAATATCTAATATGTTAACCCTATACATATCATATTCATCAACCAACTTTTACCTTCAGCGAACGTGCACGGTACACATAGCGTCTGCTGCAAGTGATAGCCGCCATAACAGTTACGAGTTATTTGGAACAATGTTTAGCTGCAGTTACCTATACCTATATATATGATATTAATAATAATAATATTATTATCCACGTTAAAATTCACAACTATTGTATTATATTACACGAGTATACAATAAGATGATTCTTATATAAAATTAAACACTCAATTTATCAAAAAGTTAGGTATACCTATCTATTTTATAGTAATTTTGTAAATTTTTTTTTTCATATATAATCATTGAAGTCATTACAAGACCAAATTTTCGAACCAATAATATGTTTTTAGTATTTTTTTAGTTTTTGTTTTATAATACATTGAAATACATTGAATACATTTTATAAATTCTATGTGGAGCGATGTACCGCTATGATAAGTGTTCTTTTTTTTCTACCTGACAAAAAATTTTTTGTTATTTTGGCATAATTTAAAAATATTATTCGTTAGTACTTGAAACTTTTAAAGTAATTACCCATGCTATTTTATACACATAATGAAAATATATTCAATTTCAACAATGTTTTCAACCTAGTGTATTTATTATTTATAAGTATTAAAACAAATTACTTTAATAGTAATAATATCATAAAAATATGTACTTAGTTATACCTAATAATATATAGGCTGTCAGACCACATTCACTCTGAATCGTTTTTCGTAAACACTGATTTTTTTTTAACATTGAATTCGAATTTAACACATCTATTACAATTTTCAGTAACCAACTTGACACCTAAACGAACAGCAAAACGGTTCCTACTTATCCACCTTATTAATTTATATAACTAGAGCTTGGATTTATACTCTCTTAAAATAGCCAACATATTGATGCTAGAATTGTCTTAAAAATTTTAAAATATGATTGTAATATTCTCTACGAATATTGGTAAAATATATGAAAATATGCTTTTCCATGAATATATTTTCTCAACATCAAAATATGAACTTATATGCAAAACTTTTTTTTTATAGTTGGATTCTTGTTATATTAGTGGACATAATATATTATATTAGTTGTGCATTTATCCAATAAATAAATGTTTTATTTATAAAAACACGCTCTTCTTATATTTTACATAATATTTAATACCTAATACATATATTATATTTCACAATTCGGTTAATACAATGAAATATATTAATCGTAATTTTAAAAACGATTTGAAAACTGTACATTAGATTAATCCACAAAATAAATGGAACTACCGACATATTAGTAAAACATAAATTTACTTGAATTTATCGACCGTAGACCGATGTTTCATTTTCAAGTATAAATTAATGATAGCTGATGTTTAATGGAAGAAAAATATTGTAAATTACATAACCAATAACCAAGACATTAGGCCACTGTGATGGTTCAAGTATTAAGTGTGATAACAAAATATTATCAATTACCTATTCATAATTTGTATTGCGATAAATGTAAAATTATAATAATTTTCATACTTCATTATAAAATCATCCCGCATCTGGCATTGAAAACTAACTTCCGTATAAAATAAAAAAACTTATCACAGCGCCTGAAATGTCCATAGTTTTTTTTAATTGATGGGAATATTTTAATTTAAATATTTTTAATTAGTGGAATATGCAATTATATGCTTTTATATGAATTTATTCTCTTAGCAGATTTTCTTCAGATTCTTATAGTAGTTACAATTAACGTGAACATAATATTATCTTACACTTGTAGTTGTGCATATAATATTATATCCAATAAAAAAAAATAGTTTTACATAGAAATACATGCTGTACTTATAATAAATTATCTACTACTCGAACGAAATCCGAATTTTATAAGTATATTGAAATTCTCAGAAAGTTATTCTGCTTTGTGATATAAAAAAGGGATGCTGTATTTTTAAAAAGCAAAAACTAAATTATAAAATAAAAATATAATAAAGATGAAGTAAAAATTATTGTAATTTAATAATGGCTAAAAATTATGTAAGAAAAATATTTCCAAAAATATTAATAATTTCCAGACCTAAGAACAATTAGAGCTCATTGTTATACTGTCCTGATATTCTGCGTAGAGCTCGAAAGTATTTTTATTTCAATCTGTTACGAGACAATGTATTGCTGTTACACCATTAGTGGCCACATATTTTGTATAAATATGTGCATTGATTACCTGAAGAACCTATAAGAGCTTGTGTTCAAATAAAAATTATCAAGCCAAGAAAATTCCTTATGAGTTTGTAGTTCTAGATATTATTAATTGAACTTAAAATATGTTCATGCATTTATGCCCTGAAAAAAATCACTAAATTTCTCTTAACGTAATAATATGCAAAAGTGCTCAAATAATATACTTAAAAAACTGGCTAAAATATTACACCGAAAAAATATGGGCTAAAATAATTGACTTTATAATTCTCGACGCGCCGTGTAATAGAAACAGCGCGATCGCAATCAAGATTGACAATTTAAACATTGTAATAATCAAAAATATAATCAGTTGATAGTAATCTTTAGTATACTATAAAATTACTTAAACTATAATTTGGCCGTCAGTGAAAACATGTAATCATAAGTTTTTTTTTAAACATTTAAGTATTAATTTAAAAATATATTTCATCAATTAAATGTCAAAAGTATATAAACTATTTTCAAAAAATTTACGATTCCTGGTGTTATGAAATAAATTTCTACTTGACCTAGATTATTATTACAATCATCGAAAAATATATAAATGCCCATAAGTCCTAGCCTAACTCGTTAAATGCGTATTTATGCGATCTTAAAATTTTAAGTAATATTTACTGGGTATAATGAAACGTGCTTTCAATTTCAAATCCGAAACTACATATTATTATATGCACTGACTGATAGACTTATATTTCCAATTGTTTATCATAAATAAAATAATAACTCGTATAGGCTCCATGAACTAAATTTCTCTCGTTATAACTATTATGCAGTACCTATAGTTATACTAAATACAACTAAACGCATTCAGTCTACAAGTATGTCTCATACTCTCATCGTACTAAAATAGTAAAATACGAGTATTATTTTATTATTTTTAAGTTTTAAATTTAAAATAGGTACGTGAATCTGCCGTTTAAATCAATATTAAGAAAACATGCAAAAAAAATGTAGTTATTTTAATATAAAACTTAAGTATAAAGTAACGAGTATTGTATTTTAGTAGACATTTTCTCTGGTGAAACTTTTTTGTATTGTGCAGGACTATTTGTTTTATCTAGCTGCCATTATCTTATTTAGACCTTCAATCACGAACAATAAACTTTATTTTGTTGCATTTTAAAACTTAGTATATACGGAACTAGTGACTTAAATCTAAATTTGATTCGACGAACAAAACGCTGTAGGTAGGTTATGTTTAATTTAAATTCTTAAAGTAAAATTTTAAAAACCAAATTCAAGGGTAAAATGTTGTGTGAAATATATTTTTATTTTGTACCTATAACTCAAAATTGCACATTTATGCGTGTACATTATATTATACGCACTTCGGGGTCAGATATACAGTGCGATATGTAAAAATAATATATTTAAGCACCTGACATGTTTCAAAGCTCGTACTTGCCTAAATATTTTAGCCGATTACGATGACGTGACGGGTGGTATAATGCTAAGCACGATATACATCATGTTAATATATATGTATAACAATGATGGCATGGGTTACAACTATAATATGCAATAAAAATGCTTCTATTTTTTTCTTCCTAAAAGTGATTAATAAATAATATACATGGGAAACAATGGACTATACGTTTCGAGACGCGTCCGACGATTAAGCGCTCCGCCTATTGATTAAACTATGTTAGATATACCTAAGTAATACCCTAGTAATTAAATATTCATCGTTTGGGTGGATTTAGAGCACAATGTATTATACATGTTTTATGCTTCTACCTTTATAAGAAAAAACATTAACTTAAAAATAACGGGACAGACATGCAGTCGAACTAGCTAAACGAAAAAAAATATTTTATTTAAGTACCTAACATATATTTACATAGGTAATAAATAATATTATCATATTCTTGACGTTCAATGATTTTTCCCATTTTTTTATTTTTTTTTTATTTTTATGGCAATCCCAACAATAATATAATATTGAACTTGTTGAAGTCGTGTAACAAAATCGATTAAGAGTTGAATCAAACATATAGAGAACAGGATTTAAAAACGATCTGCATCGCAAAGTGCCGAGATAAAAATCAAAGTCCAGATACTAACTGACTCATTTACGCCAAAACAGCCAGAAAAAAACAGCCCAAACAAATACTGAAAAATATAAATCACTATCTATACTGCTGCACACTAGACATATAAAGCCAATCATAATGTGGATAAACTGCAGTAGTTATTGACCGCCGTACCAAGTCATAAGTATCATTGTGGTAAATCAATGTATTTAAATGCTGTTTTTCAAAGAGTAATCTACAAGAAAATTCAAATTTAATGGCATAAGTCAAAAAAAATAAAATAAATTTTGTAGTTTTTGAAACTATTTTTAACTATTTTAAAATTGAAAAATAAATGTATCTAGTTAGAGCAGGTAAATAAATAAAGATTTCATGAGAATAATTGTTATGTCAACAAGAAACTATAAGGAGTTAGCCACTTCTCGCCAATCGTTGGAAAAGGATCGTCGTAGAATCCTACGACAAAATAAACTATAATTATTGTAAATTATTGCACTGATTATCGATTCTGTATTACCCATAGCTCTATTTTCGATATAGTTATTTAATCTAACGATTTATCAAAAACAATAATTCTCGCTTTAGTCCGCGAGATTGATTTAAATCAGTTTTAGTTTTATGTTGTTATTTTTGTCACGGTAAAATTTTGTTTTTAATCGTGGGCATCCTCACAGATATATTATAATATTTAATATATATCAACGCTAACTATACAGTTTTTACATTGGATATAGCGACCATATTATTCTGGTAAAGTAATATTTGCAAACAGGTAATTTAACCCATTATAAAATTTTATACTTACCACGATAATTTTTTTATTTATTTATCGTCAATATATTGATTAAGTTGAATTTTAAGTTGTAAATTATGTTGTATAATATACTATATAATCTGAATATTTTTCCATTATATTTAAATGTTATATTATAATTTGAATATACTTAAATAGTTTGTTTCTATTTTTTTTTCACTATCTTATTACAACACAAAGAACAACCATCTTTACATGGTAAACTTGCGCAGTGATAATTTTTTTACAAGTCATGCTAACATATTGATCGAAAAATACATGATATTCGTATAGAATGTAACCTTAAAATATATTATTTATATATTCGCTTGAATAAGTTGGTAAAAAAATTCGTATGAAAACGTATAGTTCAATAATTATATAATATATAATATAAGTCATAAAAATTTCAATTAAATATCAAAACCAAAAAATGAATACGGTAGTGAATTTAATATTTACTTATTACATGCACATTCTTTCTTTGTTTTTGCTAACTTCACACAAGACTATATACGCACGTTCGCACAAAAACTTTCATTGTTGTATGATTATGTATCTTATATTCTTATATTCTTATGTATCTATTAGTTTTAGGTACATACTACCTAGTATGAATAAACGCCAATTTTGACGGGCATTTTATGTCCAAGTTGATCAATTTTAGAAAGAGTCAAATCTTACGAATATAACGAGATGTATTTATTCAGTGCTGCGCATGTCATTGATAATCTCAATACTTTTATACATAACTATATTAGGTACATTATGTAACAGGGTCACCCCGTAACACCTCGAAAAACCCTTAAGAAATTCAACACCCAAAAGGCTAAAACCCATACATATAACCCAAGTTGTTATTTATTTCAAAACACCCGAATTAACCGAAACCTAATACCTAAATAAAACATCATGGTTAACCCAAAAGTCAATCAATATTCTTTTATCTGAATAATTTATTTTTGTAGGTATATATTTTTGAGGTTAGTTTGATTTTTTAATTAGTTGTCTAATAATAAATATCGACAGGAATAATTTTAAAATCAATAAGATATAGTTATTAAATATTTCTCGACTACTCGTTTATGACACATTTTGACATCGATCTGCTTCGTTTCATCTGTTCATTCAGGCGTATCGTGGTGTATCAGGAATATGAATTTGGAATACCCTCATATTCTAAGGAATGTTTCATAACATAAAAAATTAATAAACTTAAAATAACCTACAGTTTTAAAATTAATTACTTTCATATTATGTTACCCACCACTCCAATAGTAACTGTTAACTGTGAACCCTAAATCTATAACTCCCACCTGCAGATGCCCGAATAAATATGTATCGGGTACAAACAACCATGCATAATACCAATAGTCTTTTTTTATTCCTTTCAATTGTGTAACGAATAATGATCGATACGAACACAAAGTAAGTCTTCGACGGAAACGTAAAGAGTTTTAAGTATAATATGCAATATGACAGACAGATAAACCAAGGTCAACTGATATAACCACCCATAACCTTTTCCAAATATCGAGTGTAATAATAATATAATATATTACCTTATATAGATATTATGTAAACTGTTATAATGACAATAGTAATGTTATTGGTCATATATATATATAAGGGTTGACTCGTCTGTAGAACAAAATGTTCTGGCATCGTCACTGATTATAAATAAGTACCTAACAAACTTTACTGCAGTTATATTATAAATGTATATAATATTTATAAGTACCAATACACAACAATTGAACGTGTATACATACATAATATTACAATAAGTACCAACACCTTGAAAAAGTATTGTCCGGACAGTACAAAGGTCGCGTTTGATATAATTCATCGACTCAACTTGTTGTGTGAAAAGCACATTACATTACACGGTGCAGCTGTTTGTTCAGTGCCTACGTACAATATCGTCACATGCTCTTTACGTCTGAATCAAATAAAACATAATATACAAAACATTTCAGCATCAAAGGTTATATTGCATAATGTTTTATACATATATACTTGTTTACGACACTTTACACACTACTGCAGATATTATATTATTACGAATCGTGCAGCGAAATAATAATATTCTACAGACTGCAACAGTGTTATGAAACAAAGTTGGCACGAAATTATTTATGCAATCGCATGATAGTTTTGCAGAAAGTTAAGACTATATAAGTAACAAAAGCAGCGTAAAAACAAAACAAAAGACAGTATTATATTTTTAAAAATGTTTATTATTATGTTCACATTTACCACAGTAGACAGGAATATACAGGATATTATAGGTATAGTATAATATTATGCACAGCTTGTTACTGATGATTGTAGTGTCTGTGTACACGTTTTATTGTAAAATAAACGCTTTGATATTTAGCATCGAGGGTAGTTTTTTGTAGCAAGAACGTTCTCTCGTTCTATGAAAATAGTCGATACTTATCAAAATAATCGGAAAAAATTTTAAAAAAATTATCAGAAACGGGAATTTTTATACAAAACCAGTATTTGTCGATATCGAATTTGTGTTTTGTTGTCATTCAAAAGTAAATAGTGACTTAAAATTTTTTCCAAATAATCAAACTAATATTCACTGGACATGACATGATTTTAAAAATATATTTGTATTTTATTGTGCTATTTATAGATATTTGAGTTTTAAATTATGAGCGTAGCTATGAATGCATTGTATTTACACTTTTGGTGAAACTCAAAAACTAATAACCGTATAGATACTTGAAACTTAATATTTAATAATTATTTATATATTATTTATTTATTTAGTATTTTCCATACACCGTAAAATGTTCGAAGTATTTTAATGAATGTCGATAAAATAGTTTGAAAATTTAACGCAAAGTTTCTGGTGAGTTTTTTTGATAGCAGTTCAAAATATCAAAGATTGTTAATTATAGATTGGCAAGATAAATTTAATATATTCTATATATTTTATACATTTAAAGTTAAAATGTTGGTTACATTCATCAACATTTATCAAAACCCTGAAAATTTGCAAATTATATTTTTCAGTAAAAATTAATAAAAAGTTTTATTTTTATAACTAACATTAGAAATTTAATAGAATTCACCCCAATACTTTTTCTACATTTATCAAAAAAAAAAGTTTACTGGAAAGTATCATTAATTTTTTATGAGCGTTTGTTTTTAAATTTTTATTTAGATATTTGATTATTTATACATGTAGGCTCTGCTGACACATCGTCTCCATTCAAAATCGTTTTTCGTATGCAATGTTTTATCATTTAATTCAAAACTAACACATGCAACACAATGACATACTCGACAACTTTACTGCTGTACCTACATCAGAGTGGTACCCACTTGTCCATCTTTTTTTAGTTTTTTTTTCGATGTATAATACAATTTTCGTTCTTGAGTAACAACTAACAAACCTTTAAAGTATAATATCAGTTCCTCGTAGATATTTCTTATAGCAAATAAAAAATATCGTAAACACAGACAAAAACTTTAGAAAGCATTTGAATTTCTAAATCACAAACATTTGCAAATTATTTTATATTTAAAAATGCATACGATTTTAATTTTGACTTCTAACGTTTCAAAATGTATACGAGATTTTTCATAAGTTTTATTGCTTTCCAGAAATTAAAAAAAAAAAGTTTATCGTAAAGCCACATACATATTTTATGGGGGATTGAAGGTCAGATTACAACGATATGGGGTATGCCAAACATTTTATATTCAACGATTTACACTTAAATAATTTTAATGTGGCCACTATCATAGTCGATAACCATCTTGACAAATATCACTTAAAAAGTTACAAATGTCGGCTATAAAAAATAAGTAATGCATGTATTTATTAATTTTCCTTAATGATTGGAAATCTGGTGATATAGCGGAAAGTGATGACATTCGATAATGGTTTTTAACACTTTTAAAATTATTGATATTCTATTGTCCTTTACATTTAATCAAAATACAACATCATTATTCATATTATATTATATAACTCTCTTTAATGATTCATTGAAATTAAAAAAAAAATTTCTAATAACCTATCCAATAACCTAACTTCCTAGATTCTTTTTGTATTTTTCGTTAAGAAGATTAGGTAGGTACCTATAATTTCTGAAATGTTAGTAATAAGTTCCTTTACGCTTTTCCTTAGCAGTTCAATTTAAATTCAGGTCAACATCTAAGCTTTTGTTTCTTATACATTAAGAATACTTCTAAATTAAGTTAAATACAAAAATTATATTTGCTTAAAACGACTATTTTCATTGATACTCCTCTCTTTCTCTTTTCATGGTTTATACATATTTTACGTTTTTTACAAATCCTACGTACATTATTTATGGATTAATTGTTAACTTGTTTAATATTAGAATATAGATTGTAATTTAATCATTTATATTAATGATACAAATAATATTTTTAAAAAAATGTGAAACTTAAACATCGAATGCCGTATAGTCGACATAATACTGGTTCTTGTTTTTGACTGTGTATAGCAAACTATAATGTTCTGTAACCAAGAATACGGGGTATTGTCGACGAAAATACATTTATGATACCTACAATTATAAATTACAAAATTGTTACCTATATAGCTATTATTATCACCATATTATTATATAACACACTGCTGTCGACTTATCAGACATAATATATGATTTTCATAACTTTATTGTTATATAACAAGGTTTTATAATAATTTATAATTTATGAATGGGTACAATGAAGTTTAATATTTATTTATAAATTGAAAACATTTTTAAATAGTTTTACCAATGTATTCAAGCAAATCATTGCTAATGACAAATTATAGTAAAAAATTATTGAAAAAAAACTTACTTTATTAAAACATAATTAATGAATTATTTCACAATTCTATATTGGATACAATTTTTAACTATTTTATACTTATAATGGCTTACAAAATGATAAGCTAGATTTTCAACTTGTGCCTATATAGTAAAACAATATTCTCATCTCGATGCATTTGTGTTTATTTCCTATAATACACATAGGTAGGTATTGTCTTATTTTGTAAATAAAAATAAAATTTAACCTTTTGTCTTGCCGATTATTCCTAAAATACAAATCTTATTAATTATATTATTTGTTTTAAATTTTTTCAATATACACTTGGTTGCAAATTGATTTTTTATCTGTTCTTGTATTTACCAATTCATCTTTTTCCTGTAAGTTATTTTACTTAATTCTTTTACATTCAATAAATATTTTATTTTCTGTGCTTGTATCTCTTTTGCATGTTCTTAGTTACTACCTATAGAAATGTATTACACTGTTAATTATAAAACACAAACAATATTTAAAACAATAAATAAAAAACGTAGCAATTTTTCCATTACAAGTTTCATTCATTTATTGATTTGAAACCAACAATTCTTATTCAATTCAGTAAGTTTTCGTCAGCAGTGACAGTATATTAGGATTTGTTTTGATTTTCCCTGTTAATCAGTATGGTACAATAAGTTTACTAAACTTCCAAAACTACAGTATAACAATAATAATGGATATTATTGATAATATAATATATTCGCAATACATTTTGATCTCAGCAAAAATTGTTCAAGATTATTAGTTTTTAATTTACTATTCAAAATTAATCTTGTTATATGGCAACTAACTGTTCGTCATTAAATACAATTAGTGACTTATACCATTGAGACATCAACGTATGGTATATTTTTTAGCTCTTTTCGGGTGTTGTAACTTTATTCCTATTTTGTATTTTATTATATGACACATAAAATAATTCAGCATTATAATGTTATTCAAAAGTGTATTAAGACAATGTTATATCAACACAATAGTAATGTGTAAATTATCTCAATTATATCGAACAATATAAGATTACATTTGAGGAATTATTACAGTACAGACATTGAGGTTTGAAAACTGTGCCGGTTACTCACCCACTTTCACCAAAATTTGATTCCTATCTTAAAACATATTTGAAATTGTAAAGTACATCATAATCTGGATTACTATACGCCATTGCTATATTTATTACGTCAGATATAATAAAATAGTTTAAAATTATAACATTACAATATTTGTAGTAACAAAATATATTATTTCAACAGACATTAAACGAGTGTTTCGTTAAGAATGATAATTATGTTTCAAACAATCGTACATGGAATACATCATACATTATATTATACACACAAACGATAGCAGAAAAAATTATTGTGATATTATATTATTATTTAATGTCTATACCATTATACAATGTAATATTATAATTTATAATATTGTAATATTATTGTAAAACAATAATTTTAGTCTATTATAATTAATATGGTAATGGATTGCGATAAAATTGTTTATCTATTTTTAATTTTTTATATAGTATCATAACAATTTAAACAATGTAGGTAGTGTACAGTGAAAAAAATGTTGTTAATTGTTTACTAAAAATTAAAAAAATATACATTAGTGTACCTATTTTGCCTATACACAGTGCCGTTCAACATAAATATATTATAAATTAGAAAAAACTACAGACACGTTGCAACAGTTGAGTCAGTTGAGTCAGTTGAGTCACTTGTATTTTATCGCTAAATATTACATCATCAAAGGATAATTTTGTATTGTTACTATTTATTTGAAAGTCCACGTGTAATATTTGATCGAATTATAATTATAATTATAATCGACGAGAATGTCTATACGTCTCTATGTGTCTAGGATTTTTATTTTCTTATTAATTTTAGAAAAAATAACTTTATTACTTATAATCATTCGTTAAGTCAACGTTAATATATTATATTAAGTACATACTAAGTAGGTAGGCAGTTTAAAATGTTTTATTTCACGGGTAATTGTACATATTGTATTTCTTAAAATAAATTAAATAATATTTATACTTTCAAATATATTATCTATAATTCAATATTTTTTCTTAGAACCATAACCTTATTAATATACCGTTATGGCTTTATTGCTTACCATTTGTAAAATCTATGAAAATAATATAAAATAGGCTGTATTCACTACATTTGACTTGCATTTACTAATTAGCAATATAATTTACACAGCAAAGTGAGTCTTGCGGAATGAGCAGTCAATAACTAATTTATAGCAATAATAATATGTTGTTTATTATTAAAGATAGAGGAGAGTTAGAACTACTTAGAAGAGCGTATAATAAATGTGCTTTATAAAAATAAACAGTACACAATTATCAGTTTTCGTCGAGACGAGAAGTGGTAATCAATAGAGGTGGGTATAATAAAAATATGAATTCTAAAAAATACCTGAAGCGTTATCAGTAGTATAGAAAAATGCTATGTATAAATCCAATGAACAGCGCCCTTCCTCTCCCTACACTTAATAAAAATGAACAAACATATACTTATATATAATACGTACCAAGAATCATCGTTTTATTATGGCAGAACTTATACATTTGATATAGCGTGGAGGCAAAAAATATCTAAATACGGTCTTGGAGTCTCTAAGTATTGTAAAACAATTTTAATATTATTTTCAAATAAATTATTGGAAAATTATAATACGTACTGATCCATTCATAGCCTATACCTATAATATGAATATATAAATAAAAATGTATACATAATATGTATGCAAATATTATATTACAAACTGCGATGATTATAATAACCACGGACTAAAAATTCGATACGATAAGACAAGTTCAATAATATTATATACCTGTCCGGTGACCCATAGCGACATTCGAAACGTCCGGTAGATACGCCTTTTTTTAATTAATGTTTACAAAATGTGTTGTGTACACAATATAGGTGTGCCCCGACAGTACGAACATTACAAGTCGTGCCTCTTGTTGTCAAACTAACGTTATTCTGAGTTAACCATAATATACGTATGAGAAAATACTTTGGTATTTAAGGAATATAATATAGGTAATAGGTATCTACTTTAAAATGTAAGCCACTGAGAGCTGATTCATTTATTTTAGATTCCGTAGGCCTTTATTCCGTGGATTTATCAGAAGTAATTGCAGTAATTTAACAACGGTATTATTTATTTATTTTTTTTGGTGTCCCTTATCACCTGCCACTTGATGTATATCTATTAGGAGGAGTACCTATTATATTGTAGTTCGAAAATGTAATTAAAAATCAACAAATATTTACATTTAAAAATTTGTAAACAATAAAAATGTAGTATCGATTTTTATTTTAAAGGCATAGGTTGATGGAATTATTATGGTGAAATACTAAAATATGATTTATTATATGAAATAGATCTGATCAAAATTTATTCTACATTACTACTTGTACCTAGGTGCATCATAGGTATTGTTATTATACGAAGTTACATTTTACATATTTTACTATTTTAGGACATTTAAAAGTTTGAGCATATTGTTATATTACTAATAACTATACAACCTCGTATTTTATTTCATATGTTCTGATTTAAGAGGTCATGATACCAGAACAATGCAGTATCCTATAACCTATTATCCAGGGATGAAGAAAGGACAGCGATGGATGGAGATGCGTGGCGTAATGGAAGCGGCGATTTAAACGGCCTCGAATAAAACAAAAAAAAACTTTTTATCGGTCACAGATTAACTCAAGTACCTACAAACAGTGCGCGTGCACTTGGCCCTATTTTGTTTGTATGAATGTATGTTATTTAAAAAAAAAATATAGTCATTATGTATATTATATATTAATACAATATTAAGACCTACATTTCAAGATAATATTATTTGAGCGGACTAGCAGAGTGACAAAAAGAAGAAGGAAAAAACTCGGCTAAGTCATAAAAATACCTATACTGTGTAATCTAGGATGAGTTTTACTATTTATTACATCTATTCATCATTTTTATAATTATATAATAAATTCCTATTATGCTTCACTAGAAGATTTCTATCCAACCAAAGTCCAAACCTAACCTTAATTTCACTGTCTTATTGTGCACTGATCATACTAAATTCAATAAATAGTTACAATAAAATAAATAATAATAATAATTTAATTTAAAAAATTGATTTACTTTGCTCACGTGTTAGTATAAAATACAATATCAGGTTATAAGAATCAGGGAACATTCCACATTGCTTCAAGTTCAGCTTGAAGAATTATACAAAGCTGTATATCAACGATTTAGTTGGGTATATTTAAGAGTATCTGAGATTCGTTATTCATATTATCATTATAAATGTAGGTATTATTACTTATAATATCTAGTATAATACGTGTACATTTTTTTTTTAATATCCAATGAATATATAATAATTGGCAATCAATAAAAATAAACTACCTAATTTAAAAATTGTAACATTTATCATTTCTATCTAAAAAGCAGTTCATAAACAAAATTAAAACGATACATTATTTTTATAACAAAGCTGTGAGTACCTACAATATTTAAATCCTACCTGGTTGCAATTAGTGTGTACATAAAAAAAATCTATAACCCAATAGTTTTTGTTTAAGACCAAGGTGTAGATATTACGGGGGCTGTTTGGATTAATTGATAGTTATAGGATGTTTAAAACATAATCCGTTATTAATTAGTGGAATACGTTTTGATCAAATTTTAAACATAATAAAGAAACGGCTGCACAGTATTTAACCACAGTTTGTATTTTTTACACAATTGCCATTTTGTTTCCACTTTCATAGACCAGGTGGTGATGAAGTATAGCTTAGCCTCACAATAATGATAATTATGGTAGTACAAAATTTTTACAAAATACATTTTAACAATAAAAATATTATGCGCAAGACTTGGAAATAGGAAATTGTATTCCCAAAAATACCATGCCAACACCGTTTGCCAGTCCAGTCTGTGGAAATTAATATAAAATAGCAAAATACTATTAAAATAATTTATAAACGACTTTTTATGACAAAATTTAATGTATAACGCTAATTACTATTGATGCTTAGGATTTCCTTAATAGAACGTTATAGTCGTTCACATATTATATACAATTTATCTATGAATTCAAATTTTTTTTTAATTTCTTGGCAATGATCATTATACATTTATACAGGCAATAATATAACTAGAAATACATTACCTATACTAAAAAGGTAAAATTTGAAAAAGATGTACAAAAACAATATGTTCAGTTAACATATATTTACATTACAATATTAATTACTTATAACTATTAAAAATTAGAGCTAGTTCATTGTACCTACTTATCAACAGTAATTAATCATTATATTATAGTTAAGCGTATTATATTGTATTTATGTCACAAACTCACAACTTAAACCTACTTATCAAATTAATTAAAGTGATTTATAACGGTGCAATGTAAATATTTTGATTTTATTTAATTATTAGAAAAATAATGTTGTATTTTAATGTAAATTGTAAATATAGTTATAAATGATAAGTATTTTCAAATTGAAAAGTTTTTGTACATAATTAAATTATTTATTAAACCTGTATAGTTAATAGGAACGTATAAAACATAATAAACCACACTAGATATTCATAGGAAACGTTCCGGAGAGTAACCTATTTGGAGGAATCAAAATTCAAATTAAATAATAAACTTAATTAACTGTTCTTATGACTTACGGTGTAATTAGACATGTCAAATGTCAAAACCATTGGAAACTGAATTGTGGCGAGTTAAAATTAAATATATATTATATTAGATTGGTAAATATAATGCCCGCAGTATAGTCATATTTTTAGTTTTTTTTTTCAATTCGTAATAAGTAGGTACTAAATAATTCGAAACTGTAACGCGTTATTCTATAGAAATTACTTATCAAAAGTGATTTCCATTACATTTTCGTTACTTGGAAATAATTCTAATGAAATTACGTTATGCGTTACAAGAAAAGTAATGCCGTTATACTTATACAGTAACGCGTTACTTTCGTTACGTTACTACCAACACTGTTATTTCGTCAATATAGTCAATATTAAAATTTTCCAACTGTAAGATGTGTTTAAATGAGCGAGGGGTCGTCACAACCCCCAAAACACCCTTTCTCCGGCCACCCGAATATGAACAAACAATTCTGGTACACGTGCTGGTGCAGTGGGTGTCTTTAAGCTAAGATCAATGATTAACTGAATAATAAACATCATTGTAAGCAGAAATACAGAATACACGATTCTGTGGAATAGAAGCCTTAAACATTTTAATCAAATCTTATAATATAATATACCCACCAATTGGTTTTCTGTCAACTATACTATTGCTATGCTCCCCGCCTCAACTAAACCGCGCAGTTCTAAAGTTGAACCCTCGTGATTTTGTTCATTATATTAAGTAAAGTCAATAAATAGGAATATCTGAGATATCTGGGGATTGGGATTCACTATTATTACTCTGCAATATGCCTATGCCCATTGCCCATTACCCATTGGTCCCATTTCCATGCGTAGGTTCTATTATGTTATTAGGAAATTGATATAAACAAAAATTATACATTTAGTCAAAATCAAGAAATATAGTAGGTACATTTCTAAATTATTGTACCTTGTAAGTTATACTGAAAAATACCTATATACCTTAGTTAGGTATACATGCTATATTTTGTATTAAAAACAGTCATTGTTCGGTAAAGCGTTATACCAACAGCTTACATTTTTGTTTAGATGATTTCTACTCTAGGTACTCCTTTCTTTACCCATTTACTGCACGACTACACGAGTGACGAGTCACGTCCTAAACCTTGAGGGTCATGGGAACACGTCTCCGATCACGTCAGCTAGTAAATACCTACATTTTATATTCATTAATATATTTTTAGTACAAAAAAAATTTAAAAAATTGTTTAATTGACATTATTATAATATAAACTATTTTAAACGTCAAATAAAATCCAAGTATAGTTGCTATTGTAAATACTTCTTATCGATTCACTGTATTACCTATTTTCAGTTGTTTATTATTTACATATTACAATTATAATACATTTATTTCGTATTAGCATTATATCTTTTACGCTTAAACTATAATATTATTGTATTTCTAAAATCTATATATAATAAATAACTGTAATTTTTTTCGTTGGTTTTCGTGTATCCGCATTAACCAGAGTGTGGTACCTATATATTTTGATATAACGTCAAAATGTCAGATACCTATAACACTAGAATATTAAAAATTGTATATTTTGTGTCGCAGGAGATCGTATATAATATTATTGTGTCACGGCACGATATAATCGTAACATACGTGACATAACGAAATAAACGCATTGTAAAATAATAAAATACATTTCTAAACATTATTGTATATTGATATTGAAAGCTGTACGCGTCATATTATACGAACAAGTAGGTATATAATATACTGTAATGTATAAAATTATTTATTAGGTACGCTTTTCGATTGCAGCGCGACCATTAATTAAAATCTACGCCAACGTATAAAATATATTATACGGCCGTAAGAGCCATACTATTGCGGCGACGAAAAAATAACCGTCAATTAACAGACAATAATAATTTATACGACTTTTCGAGTACGTAATATGATTTGATGTCGGCGGATAAAAACGCGAGTTTTATAAACCTATTATTGTCATTATTTATTACTGTCCGTTATTGTGGCGCGGCGGCCGAACGTTTCGTTACGGAAAAAATTGACCCCATAATATACCCGTACTCAAACACAAACGGATTATTAATGGCTTTGGGCGGAATTCCGACACGAAATGATAAAGACCGAGTTCGATCGACTATTATTTTTATAGTAATAATATATATATTTTTTTCGTTGACGGAAATATATACGGTTTTAGAACCTCAGCAATAAACCGGACGAATTCAGATATAGTAGTGTCGTTCGGGTTATTGGAGGTTTTTTTCTAGTGTATGACTCTATAACTCGACAGAGCCGGATTACCCATTAGGCGATGCTGGCACCCACTTAGGGGCCCCACTCGTTATTAGGCCCCGTATAGGTGTGACTAGACTTCATCCGCAGCGTCAACCTAAATATAATGACCGGCGCTACTTAATGAACCGAAAAATGTCTAATGTAACCGAGGCCGTGTTTTTAAAGCCCCCCCCCCTCACCCCTCTAAATGAAATATATTGTATATAATTTTTGAGAAAAAATGTGTGTTATTATCTATTTACGATTAATAATCTACAATATTTTCAGTAGGAACCTACTTATGATTTTTAAAGTTTAAATTGAACTCCGGAAATATTATTTAAGAACAAATACAAATACTTGCGTTATACTTAAATACTTTTGAAATACTTTTCTAAATTTACTTAATAAAAGTTGTTTAGCAAAATAAATTTTGAAATTACTAATTCAAATTATTAGTATAATGTTACATTCAAACCGGTATTATTAGAACTTATTGTAGGTACCTCCTTCTTAAATGTATACTGAAAAATTAAAATAAATAAAACTTGTTTTATAACAATTTTGAAATACTTTATTATTAGATGGGTAATTAATTATTAAACAGTTGTTAATAAAATCAGAAATTAATTTAATTATTTTACTAGTTAAGAAATCATTAATTTAAGAAATAATTTATATACATATATACAATTTTCAAAAATGATTTTAATTGATTAACAACTGCTAACAAGAGTAACTTAGGTTCTTATATATAGAGGTCACAGAAGTCTGTATATTATTATAATTGTAATAATCATAAACGAGACATCGCCAATAGGGGCACTCAACACTTAAGAGTGAACAAGTGTTATATATATAAAATAATATAATTATTAAAAAATAAAACTGACACGTTACGACTGACGAATAATTGTTTTGAATTTTTAAAGTATTTATAGAAAAGTATTATTTTAATATAATACATATAATTATTTATTTAAGGATTAATGAGGAAAAAAGTTAATATGAAAATTATACTGTATACCTATATTGTACGAGGTAAAAAAGTTTTTTGGATTTTTCGAATTATAAATACTTGCTAATATATTTCATTGTATAATATTGTATAATGTAATCATATTTTATCAAGCGGCGACGAACTTTACCGTCACGCGTTGCAAGCTTTCGTGGACCACTATGTAAATATTTGAAGTTGACATTTTTTAAACTAAACATATTACAATTTAATTTCTTTTTATAGTTGTTGATAATCATTTTTTTTAATTAGTAGAAAAATGTCTGTAAATGGATATAAAAGTTTTAGTTAAATAATATAGTAAACATTGTTTTATTTACTAAAATTATAGTTGCTTATTAAAGCTGTTAATTTTAATTATTGAGTAAAGGCAGTAAAATTAAAGACGTAAGTAAACAATAATTTTCTATAGGGGGCCCAGAAATGTTAACTGCCTATAGAAGCTCTCAACAGTTTATAATACGCCACAGCTATACGGCTCCAGAGGCTTTGTTGGGGGGGGGGGGGCAAGTATAATTTCAAAAAACTTTATAACAAAAAGAAAACAACAATTTTCAGTTTATTTTACATCGTACATACCTTCATAGGTACCTCTATGGTTCTATCAACATACTTGTGAGTGTCGTATGATAGTCGATATTAAAATATGCTATTTTTGTTTGTAATTTTTTTAATTTAATAACATACACTTTTTTATAAATGCGGGCTTGGGGGGGGCGACCCCTAGGGTCCCTGGAGCCGCCGCTGCTATACGAGTAGTAGTAGTAGTAGTAGTAGTAGAAGTAGTAGTAGTAGAAGTAGTAGTAGAAGTAGTAGTAGTAGTAGTAGTAGAAAGTGGATAGTCCAGGCTGCATGTGGGGACCCTGTGGACGACGTGGAACACACCTTCTTCAGGTGTGGACGATGGGCGAAAAGTCTAATGAATCTTGAGTCCATAGTGGGTGAGGACGTAAAGCCGGAGACCATAGTTGGTATCATTCTATCTAGTCGGGAAAATTGGCATGCAATGGAGCAACATATTACATGGATCATGGGCATCATAGAAAAGGAGGACCAACAGAGGCAAAGGTTCGACGATTCAGATAAAAAAAAAATAAATAAAAAAAGTAGTAGTAGTAGTAGAAGTAGTCTATGAGCGAATAACGACGACCGAGAAATGTTGTTCCGCCGGTTTTCTATTATAATAATATATCATATCAGTACTGAACTATTTCCGATTACGAATCATAAAAAAAATAAACAATTTGTATTAATTACGCGACGCACAATACATCCTAAAAATAATGAGGTGTTCCAAAAAGGTCAAGTAATAACGATTTAATTTAATTAGCTAATATAGTGATAAACTCTCGGCAATTAATTTTCTAGGCACTATATAATGCACTATCGACTTCAATTGAAAAAAAAAATGTTTGAACGATAAATAATAATATTATTGATCGTACTACAAAGTGATCGCGGGAGGGTATCCCAAACAACGGATTTGATAGAGATGTTTATACTGTAAATTTACCGCGTCAATTTTAAGAGTAAAATAATTTACCGTAAATTTCACCGATTTTTTTTTTTTACTAGCAAGTTATTATTTTTTTGGACGCACCGTCGCTCCGCATGAATAAAAATATTTTAAACACCAAAAGTCCACATGCCATAAAACTGATATAATATAAAATTGATAACATATTATACCTAGGTCATAACCAATATATTTATTTAAAAAATTATTAGCCATGCAGACGGATTCTTATTTCTTATATACGAATAAATTCTGCCAATAATAATATTGAATAATAATAATAATAATAATAATAATAATGAATTATTCATAAATAAAAAAAATAGAATTATATAACGACAACCAAATTGATAGGTATAATTTTGTAAAGAGTTTAGCTTCATTTAATGCAATTTAATTTTAATTTACATTAGATATTTTATATTTTATTTTACCGACGACGACAACGTTTGTTGTAAATAATCTTTATTATTATTATTTTTATACTATTTAGATTGATCTTATATATAATAATTGATATGAATGTTTAGATTAGGCTGTTTAACCCGTTTCCGGTATTACCATTTTATTATTAATATTATTTTTATTTAATTTTAATAACATAATATTTTGTATTTAAAATAAATAAATGAATACAATCATAAATACCTATTATGTGTATATAATATATTTATACTGTGTGCGGAGTTAGGGTGTTAATAAAAAACCTTGTATGCGGAGTTAAGGTGATATATTATAAAATGGCGACGATCCGTGCGGAGTTACGGTGCACCGATTTTTTTACCCGAAAAATGTTGAGTGACTCCTTACAGATTAAATGCAATCAAAAACGACTCTCCGGAATCGTACGCAAAGATTTATCTTTTTTATCAACTGATAATACTAATTGTACCGCCTAATCGTATTTTCTATTTTATCGACACTGTACTATAATAAGTAATTGCTAATTAAGAGTAAATATATATAAATAAATAAAGAAAAATGTGCAGTGTTGATTTCGATGTATTAGTTTTAATTATTGTATTATGATTACTATTTAATTAATCATAATATTATTTATACTGATACAGAACAACAGATCCATTGTTAGTTGTTTGTTGTTATGATTAGAAAGAACTAAATTTATCAAGTAGTGCCTACGCCCTACAATATAGGAAGGCACAACAGCAGGACCAACAATCGTATTTAACGCCTAGAGACAGACGGCTTTACATTTTTTTATTATTTAACCTTCGGTTCCATTTATTACTGGTAAAATTTACCGATACCTATTTATTTTATTTTACGTAAATTCTCCGCCTCTAGTCAATATTTGTGTTATTATAGTAAGTTGTAGGTAGGTACTGACCATTGGTTATATTATTATGACCGATAGTAGTAGGTAGGTAACCTATAGTATAGGTCCTATACAATATTATATAATATTTCGTCTTTTTCCGGGTATTCGGACAAATGTTTCGAATGGATTAATAAGCGTGTGCAGTTCCAGTCTGCCGCGTTCGCCGGACAATAATTCATTAGAGGTTCTACCGTAATAATAATTAATAACAATAATAATATTAATAATAATAATACGACCGCGCGTATTGTGTGCGTGTCGGTACGTGTGCGTGTGTGTGTGCGCGCGCGCGCGCGCGTTCGCGCCTCCTGTCGTGTGTGCCGTGTGTTCAGTACGGCGACAGGACGTGTAATATCGTCGTAGGCCGGTTCACGCCGAACGCGACAGTCGACGCGCTCTCTCCTCACCCGCCGCCAACAACGCCGAAGCATACAACCTCTTTGCATTCCGGTGAGGTTTGGAATGTAGGTAATAATTGCCGTCGCCGCCGCCGCCGCCGCTGTCATGTACACAACAACAGACTGTGTACGTACGGTAACAAATTATTATTATTATTATTATTATTATTATTATTATTATTATAATCGTCACTATCAAAAGTGAGGTGAACGAATTAAAAAAATCAAATTTAATGAAACCCGAACCGCGAACAGTCGTCGTATCAACTATTATTGCACAGTGCAGTGTACGACAATAACGATACCTGCGGCGGTCGTTGTACACGCGTCCTTTTTCCTGTCGTCGTGTCGAACGTACGCGCGTACGACTGAACTAAATCGCTATATCGGACCGACGATAATATTGCGATCGTTGCCAATATCGTTGTCGTTCGATATTTTCGGCAGACGTGCGTATCGGCGGAGAGCGGTCGCGTCGCGGGCGATATACGCCGCCGCGGTGAGACGGCGCCCCGAGCGCGACAAATGCGACGCGCTCGTCCCCGAGACAGCGGACAGCCGAGATCAGAGGCCGCCACCGCCGCGGGTCCGTTTTGCCTCGAATGATGTGGCCGAGTCGAAGGTGGCAATTGGAGCACCACACAACGACGACGACGACCACCACCACCACGGTGTCCACTACCAGGCCATCATCGCGGTACGCCAGCCACTGTCGGGGCGCCCAACAATAACCGTCCGGTCGGTGATTACACGCACGACACCCGCATAAATGACCAACGATATGGCTTTCAACGAAGTGAGTGTTCCGTGCGCCGTCTGTACTAGTGTGGACCTAGGACGTACACATATACTTTGTCTGCTTCGCTTTGTACTCTCGGACAACCTCGTTCAAACAATACTCAATATTATTATCATTAGGTTTGGGTATACCCGTTGTATTTACTTGAGTTGTTTCACTCTCAAATCGTAAGTTATTGGTTATTTGGTAAATACGGGTATAGGTACTTCTTTATCAAGTTACTATATTACCTATTTCAGATTGTTCGAGACTATTCATAAGTGTCATAGATTTCATATTATCGATTTATGTACTGATTGTGCAATACCATTGCCTTAATAGGCAAGTGCCTAATAACAACATAAACATTTTTAGGAGTTAAAAATTCTATTTATTAGTAAATAATATCACTAAAATTTTAAAAGCTTTCACTATTAACTTGTTGTTTTACATAAAATATAAAAATTTAAAATATCAGGTACCTACCTACCTAAGGCACTTACTTAATGTATTATTATATTTTTTTGTCGGTACTTAATCAAGAATTAAAAATATTATCTTATTTTGCATATTTCATCTGGATAGATAATAGGTTTAATGTAGGTACTTTCTTAATTATTATAGGTATAATTAACAAATAAATAAATAATAGGTAAAATTATCCTGTGTTTTTATCTACTTATATGTTTAAATCAATATCAATAAGTTTTTGTGGCATATTGTACTTATATATATTATATAACATAACATTTATATTACCTAATCAAAAATCTACCTTTAAGTTGAGTTATACAATTTCTAGATATCATTAAAAATGAATTTAGTCTAATCTTATGCAATTAATAACAATAAATGATAAATATTTTAAGCTTATTGAATTTCAGTTACGTTAAGACAAATAATTTTACAATTTTTCTAATTATATTAATTACAATTTTATTTGTTTTGTCAGCATAGCTATATTTTTTTCTAAAAAGAGTAGGCTTTTATATCAATATTTGTTACATAAAATAGTAGATATTTATTATTGATTTTTTAGATAGTAATGAAACATCAACACATTGAATAATTGCTAAGGCCATAAGGGTAATGGGAGTGTACCTACCAAGGTCATTTATAAGTTTATTTTAGTTTTTTTCTTATTGATACAATATTAATAAGACTTATCGATTTTTCCTTTGTATAGGTACTTTTGCTTAGATATTTTTATCCCTATCATCAAAAGGCTAAACAAATTATAACTGACAGTATAAAAAAACTATTCAATCAATTTTTCAATAATCATTGGCGTCAACTATTTTATTTACTTAGCTACTTAACTTGTACACAATAGTGTTAGTAATGTTTGATCCACACATATCAATATTTATTACTAAATGTTTAAAAATAGTATTTTAATATTATCAAAACAAAGTAGCCTTTTTAACAAATGGTATTTTATAAAAATTTTCCAAAGTTATGTCTGTGATTATTATTTATTTATAGATTCTCGACAAGCATATTATTCATTTTCATTGATATTTTAAGATTTATAATGTGGAATTAGAAATTCTTTAAAAGTATAATATCTATTTATTTTCCATCCTTAAAAATAGATCTTAAACAGTTAATATTAGTTAAGCATTAAAAACTAATTTAACCTTATTAAAATATAATGAATAATAAAAATGTGTATATGTTCAATAAGAAACACTATGTAATAACAGTACACGTCATTATGACTATTTAACTTTTAATGATTATTTGAAGTACTGATTATTTTATTCATTCTTTATTTATCAAAATATTAACATTTTATTAAACTTATTAAACTTAATTAATTACTTATCTATTAGTTATTATTAATTTATTATCACTACCTATCATTAATCACAATTAGCCAGAATTTTGGTGTAGAGTTTAATAGTATTTACTATTTTTTAGGTGAATAATTATTTTATAAAATTATAATTCAATAACACAAATTACACTAACGACATTTTAAAATTGTATTTTATTTGTTTTTGGGACATTTTTTAAATACAACAAAGAAATGTAAGGTTTAAAAACTTTAAAGTATAACACCAGCTTCAATTGCTATCTCTGGATTCAACTCAATTTATTAAATACTACCTAATGTCCTAATATTATTATGTTGGTGTTCCCAGAAATAAAAATCATCAATTGTATACACTATACGCATTATTAGACCTTATGACATAATGTTTTTTACAAAATTGTAATGTTATTTAATGTTTTACCTACAGAAAGTCGACCCTGAGCTCATATTTACCAAGCAAGAACGTATTGGTAAAGGCTCATTTGGTGAAGTTTTCAAAGGGATAGACAACCGAACACAACAAATCGTGGCCATTAAAATAATTGATCTGGAAGAGGCTGAAGATGAAATTGAAGATATCCAACAAGAAATTATGGTTTTATCTCAATGTGACAGTCCATTTGTCACCAAATATTTTGGTTCCTATTTAAAAGTAAGTTTAAACACCGTCAAATGGAATAAATTGTTAAATCGTAAAAACCTAAAGTATTTGTTACTTTACTTTAGGGCACTAAGCTATGGATTATCATGGAATATCTTGGTGGTGGATCAGCTCTTGATTTAATGAAAGCTGGTAATTTTGAAGAAATGCATATTGCCATTATACTTAGAGAAGTTTTAAAGGGTCTTGATTATTTACATTGTGAACGGAAATTACACAGGGATATTAAAGGTAACTATTAACATCATTAAAAAAAATATAATTTTTTTTACTATCTATTATTCTGTTTTTCAGCGGCAAATGTTCTGTTAAGTGAAATCGGTGATGTAAAATTAGCTGACTTTGGTGTTGCCGGTCAATTGACAAATACAACTAGTAAACGGAATACATTTGTTGGTACGCCATTTTGGATGGCGCCTGAAGTTATTAAACAATCTGCTTACGATTCCAAGGTTCATTAGTTTTTTAAAAGTGTTACGTTTAGAGTCGAAAGATTAAAAATGGTATTGATTCTATAGGCGGATATTTGGTCATTAGGAATAACAGCTATAGAGTTGGCCAAAGGTGAACCACCCAATTCCGAGCTACATCCAATGAGGGTATTATTTTTGATTCCAAAAAATAATCCTCCTCAATTGACAGGAAACTATACTAAACAATTTAAAGAATTTGTGGAGGCATGTTTAAATAAAGATCCTGAAAATGTAAGCACTTGATTACTGCTATAATGTTTTTCAGTATTAAATTTTTCATACTGAATAATTTAATGTGTTTTAGAGACCAACTGCTAAAGAACTTTTGAAATTTCCATTCATCAGAAAAGCTAAAAAAAGTTCATATTTGGTGGATCTCATTGATCGTTACAAAAAATGGAAATCTCAACGTAACGAAGAGAGCGAAACGGAGTCAGAAAATTCAGATGTGTAATTATGAAAAATATTTATAATATTGCTAATAGTTTTATTTTCAGTTATATATGTAATATTATATATATAAATTTCTCTTCCGTTTTTATAATTTTTATTTTTATTTTAGGGAAGATTCTGGTAAAAATGACAGTGATTTAGATGAACCATGGATCATGACTGTTAGAGGACCCAATTCTTTAAAGCCCTTATTAAACTCCACACCTGAATCAAGTTCTGCTTCACCATCTCAATTGCTGTCTAAGAAAACTCAACAGAATGGATCATTACAATCATCTAAAAAGTCATCCAATAACAAATCCAATGTCGTTGAAACAAATGTAATTAATAATTGTTTTGCACTGTTTACTTTTCAATTAAATTAATAGTTGCAAATATCCATCAAATTTTAATAATATTTTATTAACTATTTCACAATTTAAACTTTTTGGGTACTCTTTTTACAGCAAATGATTAATTTAACACGTAATTTTGGATTTTTTATGAAAATAGTTGATTGTCAGTCATATTCATGGATCTAAAAACTCAGATAAACGTAATTCAAATTCCAAAGAAATTGAAACAAAACGCAATGTTACGCGCATGTCAGAACATACGGATAATAAGAAACAACCTGTTCATCCCAAGACTAGCCAGAACCATAACAATTCATGCTGGTCGCCGTGTCTTTCCCTTTTAATATTTCCGTTGATATCTGAGGTAAGTTATCAGTGTATGTAAATTGTATTATACAGAGTGATGTACTGACCTTGCATAAAATATGCATACAAAACCTTTTCTTTACCTAACCTAACAATTTTTCAAATTTTTTAACTTTAGTCGTTTTGTCTTTTATGTGTACATTTAATTTGATTTGACTTTTAGTTACAAAAGAGATATCGGTACAAAAACGATGTATCCTATAAGATTGATGCTATTGAAGAGTTGAAAAACTCTTTCGAGTTGGCTGAACGTGCAAGCCCGGGCATAAGTGATCAGTTTCTCAGAGAAATGATACACAAATTATTACCATCGTTATCAGAACAGAGGATATCCAACATGCTAGATCATATGATTAGGTAGTGCTTCATTATAAATTCAACTATTTGTTTATTTTATAAGTAAAATGTTTGTATTTATTTTACAGGGACAAACATTGATCACAGCTAAACATTTTCTTTTCACTTTATTATTTCGTTATAGTATTTTCATAAACGTCATAGCCAATCAGTTTGATCAGACAATAAATAAAAAATTCATCTTTCAAATTAGTTTTTTTTATGATTATTATTATCAATTTTGTTTAATTTTTTTTTTTCATTCATGTGTTTTTGTCATTGTGAGTTTTTAAATACTAGTTATTATTATTATATTTTTTTTTTTTTTTTTGTTTATTATTTGAACTGTTGTATGATTGATGTGTCATAAATTTGTTTAATTCAAATCCTAAAATGTTTTGTAGGGAATTAGTGTTAAATTTTGTGAGGGAAACTCGAATGAATAGTATTAATTATGAACCCTCTGGAACACGTGTTTAACACATTATCATTATCATTATTATTATTATTATTATTATTATTATTAATATTATATATATATTTTTTTTTACTATGTTAAGTAAATATATATAAAAAAAATTTTGTTGAAATTTTAGAATATTAATTGAAATTATTTTTATAATATCAGAGTAAATTAAAGAAAAATGCTTGTATATTTATTTTTACAAAACCAAATCAATAGATATTTTCTTTACTGCCCACAACCAACTCTATATTGTTGTTAATTATTTCTTCATTAAATTTAAAACTTTAAGCATACAATATATAATTATTGTTTAACACAGTATTTAATTTATTAAAATTGGATTATCACATTTTTGTTTATTGTGTCATGTCATTTACATAATAGTGTAATTAAAAACAAGCTAAATAGCTATTATATATAGTTCTATGCAAAAATAGTACTTGTTAAAAAAAAATACATGTGCTTAGGAGGCCAAATCCAATGCAATTGTTGATTATCTGTATTGAATATAATATTTATATATATATATATTATTGCTTTTGAGTGGAATGAGCCATGAGGTGCAAAAGGCAAATTTTGGGAACTCATTTTTGTATACCTTTACATGCCACATAGACGTAGGCGTGATTTTTTTATTGTTTTAAACCTTTTATTTTTGACCTTTCAACATTTCTTTTGTCACTTTATCATAATTTAAGTCTCCTAACTTTATTTTGTCAGCTTTTACCCTGTCGTCAACTCCTAGACAATAAAAATTAAAATTAACAAATTATTTTTAAAATTCTTTAAAATTACACTAACTACAAAATTGTATCAAGATATATATGATTGCCAGCAGCAATGGAAACTTCAAATACAAAATAATGATGATTAATGAAAATTGTGTAAACAACAATGATATTGATCAGTATTAGGGTCTTGAGACTGCCAGCCTGGGTAGTCAGACATGGGAACAAAAATAAAACAATACAATAATATTTATGATGTTATGACTTAAGATTACCACATTTCAATGATCTTGGAACAATATAGTATGCGATAATATTATTATTAAATTGTGATTGTTACAATTATAATTTCTATATGCATATTGACATATAAACATATAGGTAATATGTATTATATTGTACTGTATAATATGGTGTGATATCTACGAGAAATCAAAATCTAATAGTTATGGATTTAAAAAACCATTAAAAACAATAATTTAGCTTCAGCACTATACCTATGTATAAGCAATAATATAGATAAGTTTACATCATAACATTTGTCTTTTGATTTACAATATAATTAGGCATCATTGTTCATTTGTCAATGTCTTTTCCAATAAATTGTGTTTTAGGATAAGCAAACCTATTAATGGGAATGAAATAATTAAAAAGTTATAAAACTTATAACTTTTTAACTTGACTAGTTAATTAATTTTCTAATCAACTTATGAACGTAACTAGTTTAATTGGCAAACGAAATAACTGAACTTTAATCAATTTATTTGAAAATAACCCATCAAGTTAAAAATGTTTGAAATGTTTTGTTTATATGGTCTTAAATATAAATAGTAATACTAAAATAAAAATAATCCAATACTATAATAAAACAGATATTTCTGAATATTTTTTAGAATAATTGTATAAAGAGATATTTTAGTAGATTAGATAGACATAATACTATTAAGCCTTAAATTGCTATTTAATAAAAAAAATTAATATATTTCAATTTTTTATTTGGATGTGTTGGTATAGTACATATAGTCATGTTAAGTAAAATTGGTACATACACTGTATATTACGTTCAAAGGTCATACAATTGTATATTATAATTTAGAAAATTAGAAAGAACGCAGTCACTTTTTATGTGATCCACATAGTAATTGAAAAGAGTAAATTAACTTTTTTTTAACTGAGTTACTTAAGTTAATATTTTTTCCATATTATATTTAACTTATCGAGTTCAATTTATAATTTGTTAACTTTTGACTCTTTGATCTTGTGTATATAGTTGTGTCCTCTTAACTTAACTTCATTAGAGTTAATTATTTTGCCCACCTTTGATAATAGGTATATTCAATATAATATGATATTAATATTATAAAATAATATGTAAAATATTATAAGAGACGGGCTGGGCCTGTAAAAGCCTATTGGCCTCACATTCAGGAAAATTCAGATGACCGATTAGTATTATTACCTTAAAGTAACATAATCCCAACCGTAGTGACACCAATAATAATATATAATTGGTATATTATTATCAATGAGTATCGGTTTTCAGCGTTCTATAAAATTCAGAAATTACAGTTGAAGATTAAGATTTAAGACGCGCTAATAATAACAGTTACTTGGCACATATCAATGAAGGGCCACCCATAGACAAGAATTGTAACCTATCCTATCCCACAGGACAGTTGTGGGCCAGTCCTCCCCTCAATATTTTACAAAACAAAAATTTCATCGTAATCGTAAAAAAATTGAAAAGTAGCGAACAACGATAACGACGTGATGTATCCGTACCGTTCAGTGTTCGTAAGACCTCGTAGATAATAGGTATAAAAATTTGGGACGTCTGTCGTGGACGTCATAGAGTAGTAATACGTGAACCACGAAACATCACGACGTGAACAAATTATAAATTATCACGTTTCACGTTTCACGGTGAGCTGTGAAGGCGCCTTATGGCGGACGTACAACTACCATTGTTTATTCCGAACGTGTATACCGCGGTATTCGTTATATTTTTCACATAGACCTTAACTTTTCATTCGTTTATATCACAGAACAATTATATCACGGATATCCACGAATATGATAATAATATCTTAGTTCGTGATTTACACAGACCTCTTACCGGGTATGAGGTCCACGGGTTTTTATTTCCTAGTGATATCAACTGTTTTTTAACCAGTGATATAACGTACCGGCGTAGATAATGAAGAATCGGTATGAATATTACGTATTTACGACTTGTGTTACGATTTACAACCTTACGCTGTCATGGTGTAATATTTAAAATTGAAGTTATTTAAAGTACGGAATTCGTGATTCGTGGTGTCTTCTGGCGTTGCTGCTAAACCCTTTCAGGCATTACAAATATTTACAATGTTATTGTTATGTTTTCAATCTTGGAAAATGAACTAATTTACATTTTTTTCCTTTCAGTTATTGTCTCGATTTTCTTTCCGACATTCTAAACCAGTCTTCTGAGACCTTGCTGTAAATGATGTCTTCTTCCGACGGTTCTACATATCTCTAGATTTGTTTCTCATGATGGGGTAGGTACAATAAAATTGTGACTATACATAGTGTCAAACCAATTTTGTTTTTAAAAGATATAATTAAAACATTTTTAAATATAAATGCAGTTTAGTTCCAATACTTGATTTTGCATATTTCCATCCATCATAAAAATACTTATGATTTAAATTAAAATCAAAAATAGTTTTTTTGATGTTTTTATCGAGGATATCACGTATTTTTGAAAAATTTACTGTTTTATAGTTTTTTTGGTACAACTTTTAAAGTAAAAAAATGTGACAATTTTTTAATTAGACTTTTGTATTCAGTGCTACAAAATGCACATTTTGGAAAAAAAATACAAAATATAGCATGGAAACTAATCTGCATTTGTTCCCATTTTTATTCATTTTTAATTAGTAATTACTGTGTTTATTATATGGTGATATTAAAATGGGTTTAAATGTACAGAAACTTGCATTCTTACTTGTTTGAGTTGTTATACTTACTAGCAAAAAAACAATTATCCCTGGATTTAAACCGTTTAAGTCACCTTGTAAATATAGTAATTTACTTAGATCATACACAATGGATAGTTTATTGTTGTCTCATTTCATTAGATTTGAAGACATAGGTTATAGGTAGTTATCCAAAATTATTTCATTCAACATATTATATTATTCACTCGGGTACCTATATTATTAAATATATTTTAAGTATATCATTTGAGTAAATTCTTATAATGTATTCGGTTGTCAAATAGATTTATTTATATCAGGTGATATGATAATTTCAATCTTGTTTTAAATTTTAACAGCAACTCATAGTCATTACCAATAGTTTTGTCAGTAAAAAGTGGTTCACAAACACTATATATAATTTTGTTCTTTTTTATTTTTCTTACTGCAGATCCTCCAGTATATTTAACAACATCAATCACAAAAATCATCTAATTCAGGCAAACGGTCAGCCATATCATAATCATGAACAAATTCGAAGAATACAATTTGTTTTTCATTACCCTTTTGATAATTACAAATTGCATATTTTCTTTTTTAATCCCATAAAAGAAAAATATTTATGAGTTGAACAATTATTCAAAATGTAGAGAACATATTTTTTTATTGGATATAACATCGTCTTCACTAAAACTACATTAGTTGAGCCATTCTTGATGTATGTCTGGATTCTTTGGAAATCTAAATTTTAATAATATAGGTATATGTTTAGTTATTTTTTAAGTTTAAAAATACCTAGTATTCAAATGTAACGATAATTATGGATTTCAGACATAATAAACATGCATTTTGACAAGATAGCCCATTTTTAGATATTTTTATTATAATATGAATAAGAAAGAAAATAACTATTATAATATTATAAATTTAATTAATATGTAATAAATTCAAAATTGTAAAAAGCCGATATTGGATGTTAATTGTATTAGGTAGGCTGTGGTAAGTGAGAGTATTTTCTGCCACCGTAAAAGTGAAATGATATTATGTTGATGACACATTTTATTTCTTATAGTTCTATCCATTGTATAATATGATTTAAGGTAATTTATAAGTCTACAGTTTGCCATACCATTTACTTATAAAATATAAATAAATTATTTATTTATATATCTATGGCTAAAAAGATCTTTATAGATCTATGGCCAATTTAAAACACAATAATGTAGAATTTAATTGTTCTAAACTATATTTAAATCACAGATTTCTATACTCTAAACTCTGTACCATATAACTACATAAGAGTTATCTCAAGCGAGCTGGCTTCTATGCAAGGTAGCGGAAATATGTGTGGCTAACAGAGTGCTGTGCAATGGGGACCTTCACTTAATATTCCAATAGTTGTCTACCTATCTTGCATTTTACTAAGATTTACACGATAGACTGATTTTTTGATTATGACTAATTTTCAGAAATAAAAGGTTATGACAAAAATTAACAAAAACTGATTCATCAAGGTTTGGTCTTTTTGTATTCTAAAAATCGGTCGCCACCTGAGATTACTCTTATATTATGAGATAGAGTTATTAATTTATTAATCTGTGAGTGGATCATTATTACTATACATATTTATTTTATTTTGTTTTTAGTTTTATGTCAAATACATTGATCAACTGGATATGTTTATCATGTATTAGTTCTTCATTAACATTAATATGGCTACATTATGGAAAGAAAAGAACTAAGAGCTGTACCAAAGTACTGATCTATTATCCTACTACCAAAATAACTTGCAACTGTTTAAATTCATTCGATATAAAATGTTTATCTCCGAATTGTTCAAGCTCTAAAACTAAAGAAATTATTATGTGTTTACAAAGCTCAAGAAAATCAATCGATATTTGTATGTTTGCCATATCTAATAAACCCATTGCAAAAGAGATTATTAAAGCCCATAAAAGAGGAGTACAGATTAGGGTTATAGTTAGTAATTGTATTTTATTGGAATCAAAAGAAATTGAAAAGTTTAAGAAGATTGGCATTAGACTAAAATACCAAGAAAACTATAATTCTAGTTTTATGCATCATAAATTTGCTATTGTCGACTCTACATGGTTGATTCAAGGTTCCATGAATTGGACACATCAAGCTACCTATGGTAATTGGGAGAATTCTATAATAACAAATTTACAAAGTTTAATCATTCCATTTTCAATAGGTTTTGAAAAAACATGGGAAAAAACTATTTTAATTTCATAAAATATCTGTGTTTTAAATATTTAATTTAAGTTTAATGTAAGTGAAATATATTTTTCATATGCAATGTGTAAAAGAAAAGTTATTTGTATTTTCTTAAACTTTTAATTTTTTGTACCTATTCATAATTGAAAAATTATACTTACCAAAAAAATTAAACTAAGCCGTTTTGATAGGTGAACAATTGAGTACTAAATTCTGCATTGTAGAACAACATAATATTATGAAACAATCATCAATTTGTAATTAAACATAATATTAAAAAAATATATTGATGTTTAATGTTTATTTATTTGTGTTAACTGTTTATTTTATATAAGGTATACTATTTAGATCATATATTTTTGATGTAAATTATTATTCTTTGTGAAGTCAAATATTTGTGTTTATACTCAAAACTAGAATCATCGTATACATAAGTCAAGACCAAAACTATATTAAAGTTAATGGTGCTTCTACATAATTTGAAAATTTTTCATGAGGTTTAAAGAAAATAATTTATTGCAGGATAAACTTAGATGGTGAGCTAACACTCATAACCATTTCACTGCTACACTATTTATCCACTATCCACTTTAACCATTAACAGGCAAATGAGAATATTATAAAATACAGAGACCTAATATTATGTCTATAGCAGTGAAATGTTAAAACCAACTATTCAAGTCAAAAAGTTATGGAATAAGATTTAATGTTCATATTCATGAGATAACTCAATATGACTACTTTATATAAGTTAAAAACTAGTTAATTTAAGCTTCTAAATAGTACATGTAGACAGAATAGATTGATACTTGTATACAAGACAATTCTTGCGTATAAGTTTATGATTAGATCACATGACGGACCCATCCTGTAAATTGTATGTACATCACTGAAATTAAAATACCTGCTGAGATCATAACTCTATGATCAAAACTTTGTTTTGTCGAATAAAATGAACCAAAAACGAGGGAACTAGTTGACAGAATGAAAAACAATTCAATCATTAATAATTTAATATTCTAACTTCATAGATCATGATCTGCGGTACTTGCATGACAAAATGTTGTTATGGTCGTTTGTAAATTGCGTTGGCCAGTGTATGCACATATATTATACATGTACTCGATACCTATAAATGTATCTATATTAATTTATAAAAATTCGATCGTTTAATAATTATTAATTATACACTACGGGCACGTCGGTTTTATTATTTGTAAACAACAGTGTTATCACTTATCAGTCCACCTCGACTAAATATGATAAAAATCACAGATTTATAAAGTAACTTTATATATCTGTGATAAAAATATACCGATCTCGATGAAATACAGGTACAGTAACCCCGGTATGCGGTATACTGGGTACCCGGTCCCGCCGTCCCAGTGTAATATTGTATTATCTGTGTAGCATGACGACGCACTTTCATTGGGCGAGGCGTCGGCGCGAGTGGGCAGTCTACCGTCGGTATCACGAAGTAGCCGCAGACACACGATAAAATTGTTCGGAAAGATTTGTTCGTCATTATTATTATTATTATTATTATTATTTAATATATTATTATTATTTATTATTGGCTATTGCATAATACTCGACAACAGTGTCTTCTCTCCGCTGACTGTCGCAACACCCGTCGTCCGAGACCCCGCCGCGACGTTATAGTCCGAATCGCTTCGTTTGACAACTTCCGTCCCGTCGCGCCTACAGCGTACCTTCCGTTCCCGCGATCCCGTCGAACGGTACACAGCGTCTTAGGTCCGACCCGCGGAAAACGCCGAACCGCCCGGCGCCGCGCGCGCGCGTTCGCCCGTTCTCAGCCAGCCACCTCGCGGGAGTGGCCATACCCCTCCGCGCTCGGCCGTCCGTCCGTCCGTTGTCACTTATTTAGTAGCGAGCCGACGTCCCGTTGTTGCTTACCAGCCAGCCAAGTCGCCTTTGTCAACGTCCCGTGGTCACACCGTTTGTCCCGTGCTCCAGCCGACCGCCATGGCCGCTTTCAGCACCTCGTTCGCGGTAGCCGTCTGCTGTTTCGCGCTGTTCGGTTCGACGTTCGTGTCGTCCGACGGTGGCGATGGCGCCGCGAGCCCGTCCAAGAGCATTCATCTCGGCGGAGGCAAAGGGCCGATCGAAGGCCAACAGACGCTCAAGTTCCTGTACTGGTGAGTGTCGGCGACGGTTCGGCGTTAGCCGTTTACTCGAGTCGAATAATTTTCCCTTAGCCTCGAGTTATGTTTTTTTTTTCACTGCGCATTTGATTCTTTTATCTTGTTGGGTGAGGGACCCCATTTGCGTATACGCCTAACCCGGCCGTTGTAGTGAGCACTGTGCGGGACGCTGTGCACGCTCAAGGTCCCCACACACTGCATCGGTGGCGATAGTGGGGGTTACGAAAAAATGAAGCCCGACACAATTTTGCCGCCACCGCTGCAGTGTGTGGCGACCTTTACACGTTTATAAGCTTGAAGTGTTAGTTGAAAACATACTTTTACGAGTTAAAACAGCATAATATATTAATATTAGTAAACGGGCATCATTTCGTGAGCGTTCTCTAATTTTGTAGGTATTTCCTTAATTAGTCGCGGATGTTTATCTCTTGAATTTCATTATATTTAATTTATAGTTGAAATGTTAGCATTTCCTATGATTTTCCACACTTTTATATGATATGCGTTTAAGAAAAAAAGATAATGGCATGTGGTTTGATGATGTACTTTGATGTCATTGATAGACCTTAGCAAAACTGTTTCATTCTTACATCATTATGTTCAGTAAATATTGATTTTTAATGTATATGCTGTTTTTTCAAACTCCCCTTGCTATAAAAGCATCAACAATATATTTTTGTACCTATATTCATTAAGTATACCTAATATTATTTTATTTTTATTTTTTATTAGTTACTCTTGCGGATATCAAAAAGCATTTGATCAATACTCAAGTATTCTTAGGGAAAAATACCCTCATCTTAACATTAATGGAGCAAATTATGATCCTTCTATTGCTCATTTACTAGCAGCTAAAGTATTGGTATGTAAATCTTTGTAACATTCTAATATACTCTATCCCAAATAGGTTTGGAAAAAAAATCTCATTTTGGCTGTCGTTGATGCACTGCCATCTACTGCCCAATCACAGCAGTCCTACTGTTTCAATAGTGCTCAGTTTTTCCAAACTTATTTGCAATAAATAATAAAACAAGAATAATTTTGATTAAAACATTATTATTTTATTTTAGAGCCTGGCAAAAATGGTGATTATAATTGCCATTGGATCTGGAATCAACTTATTCGAATATATTGGCAAACAGCAACCCAACTGGTGGATCTGGTGTACATCTAATAAAATCTACGCTTGTCTTGTGGTATTTTTTGGTTCAAATATGTTTGAAGGAATGCTTATTTCAACTGGTGCATTTGAGTTGTATTTGAATGGTAAGCGTGTAAAATATATTATCCTGGTTGAATATTATATGTAATTGATTATTAATTTACAGATATTCCTGTTTGGTCGAAATTGGAAACTGGAAGGATTCCTCAACCGGCTGAATTATTACAAATTATTGATAACTATTTATTGTTTGATAACCCATACCCTGCATAAGTATTTCCAAACATTTAATAACCCAAAAAATTTTTTCTTCTTTAATCAAGTATAATATCCTGTTTTTTTTTTTTTTATAAGTCAATAATATTTACCATATTGTTTTATTAAATGCTTTAGTGATTATATCATTAGTAAACAAAAAAACATAATTATATTTTCCTACCGCTCCTAGTGAATCAGGGATGGCAAACCAAGACCCAATACCTTTGTATAAATATAAATAATGTAATAGCCGTTTTAGGTTTGTGTCGGTAAAAATTAAATACAAACAAATTGTTGTTCCAAACGAATAATTTTTAAACATTTCTTGCGCGCCGTTTCTAATAAATATGTTACACACTCAAATCACATTAACATACGTAAATGTATATATTGCTTCAAGTACATTTTAAATGGTACTGAGTACTACAATTGTTACTGGAACTATTATTGTCATAATTTGTTGTCAGCCTAAAAATAAATTCTTAGTTTTTATTAGTTACACATGCCACATGTAAACACATTTAAAAATATATTCTGTTGCCATATTATTTGTTCGTCAGATTAAATATTTTACTGTAAAATACAATTTATAATTTTATAGTCTTGGGTGATCTGTTCACCACGCCCGTAATAGACAGTTAATGACTTTACATTTTAATATAACTCTATACATTCCATTCTATTATTATTAAGTGGACGGTTTTGTACCTTTTGAACTGATAAAATAAATATTGACAGAACGTATCATAATATGTAATTGTTACATTTTCTTAATTTATTTTATTATTATAAACAAATTTTAATTAACTCATAGTTATTATTTTTTAAAAGTTAGAGATTTCATGCAACATGTTTATTTTAGTTTGTTTCCGAACTATCATTTTTTCAAATTGTAACCATTAATGCCTTGTTAAAAAACATTATTTCATATTTAACTTATGATGACTTAACTGTTCAAATCCGAATTTTAAACTAAAAATAATCTTATTTTTCTTTCAAATGTTAAAATTGTGTTTTTAATGAATGAGTGCATATAAATTTTAAATTGAACTCATTTGTTTATATTTTATAATATTATAAATCAACAAAGAATAAACTGTATTGGAATCAACTTTTAAAAACTAAACTGTGTTTGAAT
This sequence comes from Nasonovia ribisnigri, assembly GCA_027563435.1. NCBI lineage: Eukaryota > Metazoa > Arthropoda > Insecta > Hemiptera > Aphididae > Nasonovia > Nasonovia ribisnigri. The sequence goes on along the minus strand of JANEHU010004301.1, from coordinate 28,901 downwards.
TAAAAAAATCGAAAAATACCAAAATTGAATTTAAATATTAAATATTAAACAAGGATCTAAGCAGTTAGTTTATTTTAAAACTTGTATCGAGTTAAATTCTGTAAGAAATTTGCAATTAATATCAATGTCACATTTAAAAAGTAAAACTGCTGACATCGAAGCCAAAAACATATTTTGACTATTAAAATGTATTAACTATGCCTAATAGTGTTAATTCCAATCGTATAAGGAGTCGCATAATATGAAACAGTAAAAATATGTTTTATCTATTTAAACAAATCGTGAGATGATCAATAAATTAAAACAATAATGTTCGACTTACTATTTGTTAATTTGTTTGCCAATTTTAAATGAACAATCTCTGTTTTTGATACATGTTGTAATTTATTTATTCTCAATATTCTTAAAATAATTTTTAAGATATATTTTTAGGTTTCATGTTCAAATATTTGAATAAACGTAAGAATTTAAACCAAAGAATTACTTGTGTTACTTATTTTTTTCAATTTACACTTAAGTTATAATCGTTTGAAATTAAACATCATGATTATACGATTTAATTTTACCAAAAAAGTTACAGTGATTTAGTAATTACTATTGAATTTAAAATTGTGTGTACAGTTATGTCTTAGTTTTCTTCCTCAGGCGAGAAATATTTCACATGCCACAGGAGAACAAACTATACGGTAGGTGATGTGTACGGAGATGTGAAAACCGATATTTGGATCACAAATAATTACATTACATTTTAAATTGAATGATTTATACCTATTTTAATTTAAATCAGTTTCAAAAGTAACTATGTGTCATGTGTGTGCTAAACTTCAGTTTTGGTAATCAATAGAAAATAATCATGAAATATTTACATATATTTTATTATGACTCCATTTTTGAAACGATTTGTTATAATACTTAAATTTTGAAGATGGAACTATCTTGATAACAACGTAATAAACAATCACAACAATTATTACACGACAATGATAATTTGTTATTGCATGTAATATGACAGCAGGAGTACCTACCCACCTATTTTAAATAATTCTATGAACAATTCTGGAATAAATGGAATAATATTTATAAAAAAAAAAGGACAACGGTATTCGGTCAAAATATTCAAATCAGACTAATTTTTTATCCTTTAACGATTTACATCTATTTCGAGAAAAATGTGCTGGGTAGCTAAAGTGAATTTATGCCACGATTTAACGTCGGTAGACAAAAAAATCCAACAAAAAAAAAAAACAAAAAACCATGAAAAAATTAAAACCAAATTTGTATATTTTGCTAAAATGTCATATTTTATTAGTTCTAATTAAAAATTCAGACCAATAATAATCATAGTTTAAATTAATTTATACTTTTTCTAACTTTTCATGAGGGACAAAAAACGAAATATTGAACGAAATAATAGATATAATTCTTGCATGGACATGTCTTTTTTTTTTGTTGTAAACTGTTATTTCCGACCGCTATTTTCAAATGTTCGGACAGTCGGATATTTTGACTACTTTCGGCAGTCAACGATGTATTTAAGCCTGCTTAGTGCAAAATGATAATACAATTAAAATTGATAAAAATTGTCTAAAAATGGTCCTCTTTCTGCGGTTACCGATTTATTAATCTGAATTGCATTTAAAAAAATTAATAAATATATAAAAAAAATTGTTTGTATACCAACTATTTTTTTTATTCGTATGTTTCTTTTTATTAATGGTACCTATATTATTATGATTCTGCCTTCTACTGTATTTAAGGATGACTAGTTTTCTCATGTCGGGATTTGGAAAATTTAGTTTTTGTTTTTTGGGTCTTGTGTTAAAGTGATTGACATCTTATATCTTATTATTTTATATTGTATTATCTTAATATAATTATAATATGTTATATTATGTATACAATACGTTTATACGTATAATAAATTATAAGTAATATTTTATTTTATAGAGGTTCCGTAGTTTGTAAAATTGTACCTATTTGTTATATTTTATTACTTTATTTGACTAACTACAATTTTATTTATTTTTATTTCATTTTTCCAACCGTTTGATATAAGCAATGCAGAATTAAATCAAAAATTCTACTTAAAATTTTAATTAAATATATTTATTACACATTTGCACAATTTATACAACGATTTATACAAACTGGTGGGCGGAAAAAGCCCACGGAAAGTGCCCAAGGAAAAAGCTCAGAACCTAACGGAAAAAAAGCCCAAAAAATAAATACACCGAGGAAAAAAAGCCCACGGAAAAAAAGCCCAAGGAAAAAAAGCCCAGAAATAGAAATAGAAATGTGAACACATGACGTATTCTCTACTCCTAATGACCTAATTAGTAATTATATATTATATATTTTAATGAAATTAATAATTAATTGTTAATTGTATAAAATATAGATTGAAAATCAAATAAAAATATAAATATGAACACAATATTATGTACACGTCATGATTTATTGTGTTATAAGTTATGAGTCAAAAAACATCAGTCTTAAGTATATACATTATACATAGTACAATTCTATAGTACAACACATCGACTGTAAAATTAGGTTAATAATATAGGTTCAGAAATAGAAATAGAAACTACTTTTTTTTTTGATAGAAACTCTTAGAAAAAAAAATATTTTATGAAAAGCAAGACATCATTGTTAATTTTAAAGAAGATCCATTTGCAGTAGTGATTATAACTCCAATGATGAAAAGAGCCCATATGCTTAGGACATCTAGTGATATCGTTTTTGTAGATACAACTTCTGCATGTGATCCGCAAAATCATGCGATAACATTTATGCTTGCTCCTTGTGCTGCAGGAGCTGTTCCGTTAGCTATTATCATTACTAAAGGTATGAATATGATAAATTAATATACTCAGTTGTCTCGGTGGCACCCACATTTTTACAACGGGTATGGAAAAATTTAAATTTAAAACCCACCCATCTTGCTCCATACAATGTTTTTCAGCCGTTCTATCCTTATAATATCAATGTGTGCCTCTGATTATAATTAATTATAATTCTTATTAGAATTTAATTACTTATCTACTGTTAATCTTTTAATAGTTAATAAATTATATCTAATTTATTATAATTTATAATGCATACTTGTATTAAAAAGTGCATGTTTTAAGTGCCTACCTACTTTTAGTACAAATGTGTTATTATAATGTCAAATTGTATTGCCTTAGGACAAACATATGATGCCTACAAAGTTGGATTTAATTTGGCAAAAGAAGCTTTGCCTAGTAATTATAGTTTTGGATGTGTTGGATATCCAAAGATTTTTATGACCGACAATTCTTCAGCAGAAATAAATGCACTTAATCATAACTGGCCAAATAGCAAACATTTGCTTTGTGTATTTCATGTACTACAAGCAGTCTGGCGTTGGTTATGGGAAACCAAAAACAAAATACCAAAAGAAAAACGAAAAGATATTATGAAAAGTTTTCAAAAAGTGTTGTATGCCGATACAATAACTAAGGCAGAGGAAGCATACGCAATAGCCAAACATTCGGAATATGAAAACTGGAATAAATATTTTGACTCATATTGGGATTTTAGATTTAAATGGTGTCTTGCATGGAGAGATGAAACGGTTAGAGGTCATCAAACAAATAATTATTCAGAAATAACTGTCAGGATTTTTAAAGACATTGTACTCTCAAGAGTCAAAGCTTACAACGTAATAGCTTTAATAGATTTTGTTTGTACAGTATTAAATGATTATTACCGCCGAAGATTTAGGGAGTTTGCAAATTCCAGAACATCTAAAGCTAGATTATTTCTTCGAGCACAGTCAAAAAAAGCAAATGATATTAAACCAGAAAATATAAGTCAACTTTCTGAAACTGAATATATAATACAAATGTCTAGTGATGAATCGTATGAAGTAAACACAAAAATCGGTATATGTTCATGTCAGAAAGGAAAATATGGTTCGTTTTGCATTCATCAATGTGCAATTTATGTGCACTTTGATGCGGTGTCAGTAAATTTCCCTCCAGTGTCACCGACAGATAAGCATTCGATTTCTATTTTAGCTGATGGTGATGACTCACTTCCGTTAACATTTTATGAACCTCTTATTCCCAGTATATCACAAAATAAACTTAGTTGCAATAATAATTTTGAAGACTTACATGATACTATAAATAATAACGCATCCAAAGAAGATCAATTACCTTTGACTGAAGTTAGTGAAGTTATCACACCAGAGCCTATAAATGTATCAATGGAAAATATAGTAACTTTAATGAATAATTTAAACAATAAATATGGCTCATCTGTATCAGGGTTAAAACAATTGGAAACTCGATTGAAAAAAATTAATAGTGAGGGAACATGGGAGACTTTCTTACACACTGCTGGGTCATCATCTGTACCATTGCGTAAACGATCGGGATGTGCAATTAAAGTACAGCCTACTTCAATTACTAGACGATCTGTAACTTTAACTCGAGGTAGCAAACGATTTCCAGTTGGGCGTCCTGCTAATGGAGAAAATAGAACACTAAAAAGAAAAAGAAATCTAGGGACTAACATAAATAAAAATCTTCCAAACGCAAAACCCCATGGACGTGGCCATTAAGTTAAAATATAAACTATTAATTTTTCTATATTTAGGCACGTAACTATTAAAATATAACACATTCATCTCATTAATTTTTAATATAGATAGGAACGTCTGAACTACAAAAAGTAAATATATTTTTATCAAAACATCAAAATAGGTTTCTGGTTTGTATTTAATTATGCAATAATTATTATTATCTATTATCTAAAGTATATAAATACATAATTCAAATTTGACTAAACTTTTGTACTACCTACCCACGGATAATATACTAAACGGTCAAAGCATTGTACCACAAAGGGGGCGTGGTTTCGAATACCGTGACGTCATAATAGACCTCTGTAGTTCTGTAGTTCTGTACTCTGTAATATCAATATTATTATTCAGTATCATAATTAAATTTTTCTATTCTGTGATGTTGTAATTGTAATGTCTTATGTGTCTTATAACACCGTTTGTAGTATAGACAGTATAGTATATCATTATAATTTATAGTATTATTATTATGTCATTAAAAACTTTTATTAATTTATAATAAAGATGCCAGGTACTAGGTGTGCTGTAGCTTTGTGTTCCAACAGTTTGCAAGTGACTAAGAAAAAGGATCTTAACATTTCATATCATACATTTCCTAAAGATAAAAAATTGTGTAATATTTGGATTAATGCTTGTCGACGAAAAGATACATGGAATCCAAAAACTAGTACAGTTTGTAGCATTCATTTTATAGATGATGATTTTGAAGTAGATCTCCGTAGTGAATTGATGAACATTAAAATTAAAAGAAAATTAAAACCTCAAGGTATTGATGATTTTTGATATTAACATTATGTTTTCACATACAATTTTTTTGTAATTTTACCTCAAATATAATAATAGCATATATGGTGGTCTAAGCTAATAAATGTTGTGTTAATATGTTAGTGTTTCATTATATATTGTTATATATTATAAGGTACACATCATTATTAATTATATTGTATGTGTATATTTTACAGCTATTCCTACACAATGTTTGAAAGAATGTTCTTCAGATATTTCCACACAAGTGACATCAAGACAACAACGTGCAAATAAACGCACAAATGAAAATATTGTAAAAAATTTAATCCTACCAACTCAAAAAATTGAAGATGAATCACCTGAAGATGTACATCCCGTTATTGAAGATAAGTATGAAAAATTATTCAATGACCATGAAAAATTAAAAACAAAATATAAACATTTAGCAGAACTGAAAAGAAACCAAAAAAACCGTATAATTATGATAAACAAAAAATTCAATTTACTTTCCCAAAAATTTGGAGAATTAACTAGCCAAACACATTGCTTAGAAGAAGCTTTAAAATCAATTTTTAGTCAGACTCAATTAAGCCTTATTACAAAACAACGAAAAAAAGTTATTTGGGGCACAGATGATATATCAAAGGCTTTTACAATAAGATATCTAAGCAAAAGGTGTTATATTTATCTTAGAAATAAATTACATTATCCACTTCCACATGTTTCCACATTAGTCAAATGGGCTTCAAGATTAAGCTTTCGTCGAGGCATTTTATTGGATGTCATTAGAATAATGAAAATAGCAGCACTTAACTTCAATGAGTTAGAAAAAATATGTGTCATTCAATTCGATGAAATGAAAATACAAACCGCTTTTGAATATGACAAAAAAAATGATCAGTTAATTGGGCCGTATCGCCAAATGCAAGTAATTATGGTTAGAGGCTTATTTAAAAATTGGAAACAACCTATTTATGTGGACTTTGATCAAATCGTAACACCAAAAATCCTTTATGAAGTGATATCTATATTACATGATAATTCATATAAAGTTGTTGCATGTGTATCCGATTGTGGAGGTGCTAATATAGGCTTGTGGAACAAATTAAATATATCTATTGAAAATACTTATTTTTTACATCCTACCACAAATGATAAAATTTATTACTTTGCAGATGCACCTCATCTTTTGAAACTCACTCGCAATTGGCTAATAGATACAGGTTTTATTCTTTCAGATGGTTCAAATGTAAATTCAACACCACTAAAAGAGTTATTAAAAATAACCAAGTCAGAAATTTCTACTTGTCATAAATTATCTGAAAAACATATATAATGTGTAAAGGCTGAAAGGCAAAATGTGGGATTAGCAGCCCAACTACTATCACATAGTGTCGCAACAGCTTTATGCCATTACAAGCCTGGATTTAATAAAATATTATCTGAAAATACAGGAAAATTTATTGAAGTAATAAGTAATTGGTATGACATTATGAACACATATACATCTACTGAAACACTATGTACAAAGAAGGCGTATGGCTTAAATCTATCAGAACAAAATAAACGTTTGGATAAAATGTATGAATTAATATTTTCAATGAGATGTAATGGAAAAAACACCCTACAAACCTTCCAAAAAGGAATTTTGATATCTATAACATCAACTAAATTATTATTTGAAGATCTGAAACAGAAATATAACATAGATTATATCCTTACACATAGACTAAACCAAGATAGCCTTGAAAGTTTTTTTTCTACTATTCGAAGCCGAGGAGGACTTCATGATCATCCTACGCCATTGAATGCAATGTATAGAATAAGAATAATCATTCTTGGCAAAAATCCTGGAGTTGTACAAGATAAACTTAATATTGAAATGGAACACAATAACACAAATGTAGAAGAGTACTTAGTAGCAAATGTTATAGCAACTGCAGATATTAAAATAAATAATAATGAAAATGATGATGAATTATCAGATAGTAGTTTATCATCATGTGAATCATCTCAAAATAATTCTGAAACACCAAATGAAGAGGATGGTTTTATTTATCTTTGCGGTTGGCTCGCTAGGAAATTCAAAAACAAATATCCTCATTTAGGAAATTATACTAAGGACAACAAACCTGATCATTCCTATAGTGCACCAAGTTGGCTACAACATTTATCATATGGAGGTTTAACAGAACCAACTGTGACTTGGGTTGAAAAAGCTAAGGTTTTTGAAAATATGTTCAAAAAATTTCACAAAGACAAAATTAATCCTGATGCTAATATTGTCAAAAGACTAACAAAGCTTATAAAGAAAAAATGTTATGATATGCCTGAAGATTTGATTAAATCATTTGTCCTTCAAAGAACTTACATTAGAATAAAACAACTTAATAATAACTTAATTGCTACACAAAAAAGACCTTACAGTGATACAGATAGGAAGTCAAAAAAAAAATTGAAAAAAATTACTACTTAGGTAAATCTTTTTCTTCTACTGCTACTTAGGTAAATACATTAATATATTTTTGACAACATTGTATTATTATTTTTTTAGTGGATTTAAATGTATTTATAATAATTATTTAAAAATGTTTTGATTGTTTTTTTGTATTTTATAGTTTGACCTAATAAATATTTTGGACGAATATATACATACAATATTTTTCCTTTTAGCATGGACTTAATATAAAATCAAAGTGTTATTCTATTCTTTTCCCAGCTATTATCAAACCAATTAGTTACATTAGGTAGGTTATTGTTTAATATAATTTTTATAAAAATGCTAAAAATTATGTTATTTTTGAAGACATATATAAAGTTTGAGATTTTTAAATTATGTTTCAAAAAAATTAAAAAATTTAAATTTAATTATAAGACCTTGTAATGAATAGATTCAAATATTTAATTTTTTCTAGTAGAAGGTGATCAGTATAATATAATATATATTAATATATGTTTAAATATCAATTAATATTGAGAATAATTTCGATAATTAATGTGTTTATATTGTTATTTGTAATATATTCTGTATATCACAGTACATCGCGGGAATGATGGGTCTATTGTGACGTCATAATCAGTAATTGTTTTTGATTGGTTAACAGTGCTTGGCTTCGACCGTTTAGTATATTATCCGTGCTACCTACCTACCTATATGAATATGATAATGTGATGTATAGTTTTCCACTCTGCTATACAATTTTTATATAATATTAAGTAACTTATAATGTATACCTAATAAATTAATCATATTGAATGTTGATTACTTATCAAACTTTACAAAAACGTCGGAAGTACTAGGTATATACCTATAATTAACTTAGGCGGAAGCAATTGACAATTTATTATGTGTATAGTTTTTTTTTATAATTTTAAATTTATATATTAATTGCTTTAATTATTTTTAAAATTGAATCGAATATAGGTCACAGAAGCAGACCTAGATTGTAAAATTACGAATTCTAACATATATTTTCATGATGAAACAAAATACCTAACTTAATCAATAATATTAAATATATTATAATTAAGTTATTGATTGTTAAAATTTAAGTTTCTTAAACAATGCCTAGTTTAAAAACATTATTTTAAAAATACCAAAATATATGTTGCATAATAAATGCATATTTAATTTAAATAAGTAAATAATTCATAGTTGATTATTGATAAGAGAATAATAGATAACTGATATTATATAGATAATTAATAGATATTATGCGCGCAAATTTAAATTAAACCAATCAGGGAAGCCCGGTTGTGAAACAATGTAGGGTATGTTAAAATGCTGCCCGGTTCTGTTTTGACTGGGTATAAGATATTATGAAATAAGAATAATTGTAATCGAACGTCTAGCTATCAATCATCGCCGTATGCAAATCTTTGCGGGATAGGGCATCTGCGTATGGCGGATTGGATGCATGATATGCGAATCTTATAACGTGCGTATGTATAAGTGAAGGAAGAAAATAAAGTTTCTAATATAATATATATAATAATGAAAAAATCCGCGCGAAAACACGAAAAGTGATAATGGTAAGAGGGAGATAAGGGAGCGACGTCGCGAATATAGTCGTGGTTGTATAGTGAAAATCGTTCCGCCGGAAAATTCAAAAAGAAATTAAGTCATTTAGCTGCCGCAATTTTGAGTGTCTAGGAAGTCAGTCACCCGGCTTTACTTTGGGCGTACTCTGCCAGGTAGGAATCCGACTTCGTCGGATAGCGGACGACGTGCAACGGTCGGGTAACACAATGAGGAATGCAATCCGAAAACTGTGACTTTGAGTGTCTTGCGGTCTTTTCTCATCTGGTATAAAACACTAATAGGTGTATGGTTGTGAACAACCTATGCATACCAAGTGAAAAACGTACCATGAAACTAATTAAATGCTCTAAATTACTTATACAGGTACCTGTAGGTGTGGTGTATGAAATTATTATATTGTTCACAAGTACTTATTAAGTACAGTTAAATGCATATATGTGTAGCCTATAAAACATAAATTAAATGTATCATGTTATATTTTGAAGAATATTAAAATACATAAATTAAACGCTGTACTTATTATTGCAATTCTTATAGTAATTTAAGGTATTAGATAAATTAAAATTAAGGTATTATATTAAGGTAATACATATTATATATATATATATTAGTATAACTTTATATGTATGTTTTAAGAAATTTAAATTTATTGAATTTATATATCGTAGTCTTTTTACATGTACTTACATTGTTATGTGTGTAACGACATTGTCTTAACAATCGACACACCAAGCTCTTATTAAAACTCTTAGCTTTTAAATAAATGTACTGCAAAATGTCTATCCAATTCGTGCATTCAAACTACTTACATTTTTAATATTGTTGAAATGCTGATTAATTGCAACTTCCACAACGTCCGGAATCGAATTAATTTACTTAATATAACAACAATAAAATTAAAATGCATGATAATTTATTAAAGCGAACACAACATTTAAGAAGATAGGTTTAAAACGCTGATATAAAAACAATTATTATGTAGTTGTAAAAACAGTTTTTTTGAATTTTTGAATCTCGAACACTCGAACCGTTTCTCAATTTTGCGTTCTATTTTATTTTATTACACACGGAAATATCGAAGATGAATAATAATAATAATAATAAATGCCATATGCCATAAATGAACAAATCGCATACGCAGTTTTTTATTAAAGGAATACGTACGGAATATAACTCGGGAAAAGTAATATTCGAAAATATTCACGTCAATCGGAATTGGACTGTGGATAACATTGATAAAAATATAATATATGAAAATGATGATAATGGTGACACTTTAAAAGTGAAGAGAGTATTATTCCATGAAAATAATATTCCAAAGAAATCAAGTATGTATTATAGTTATTAGTTACAATTAACCTACATTTTTATGTATTTCAAATTTTTATAATATTATACATATGTTTTTAGAAATATTCCAAAATGAATCGAATACATCTACACAAAATAATTTTAACATTGAGTCATTTAAGTCACACCCAGGTAATAATTAATTACTTACCAAATATTACTATTATACTGAATTACTAATTAGCAATTAATTATTAATTATTTTTAACAGATTATGAAAAATATATTTTCACAACGGTCACTCATATGAAATATGATATTAATAAAATGACGAGTGTTATTAATGTCATGCATACAAATATAGAGTCTCTGATGGATAGTTTGACTGATAAATCTGTAACAAACTGTGCGTTATCACATGATAATCATCAGGATGTAGATTTACATTCTATATTTCCAATAAACATTGATGAGCAGCTAACAAGTATCGAAGCGGAAGGATTATTATTGTTTCAAAGGTGCCAATAGCCACTTATTATTGAAAACCAAATTTATACCGCGGGTGTGAGAATCACTACACATTTTTTATTTATTTGTTCGATGCTAATCGCATTATAATATTATTAATTATTGTAAACTTAAATTATTATTTTATCTTGTGTATTGACGTGTGTGTCAAATAATTATTCAGAATAGTTAGCAGCTGGTCAGCAGAGCACCGACAAAATTGTGAATTTTTTTTTATTCAATTATTATTATATGATTATTTATTGGCATATTCTATGCACACATATTTTATTTTTTTGGATCCAAATTATATATAATTATTATGTATAAATATATATATTTTATTCTGTTGGCTTATTATTTTCTGCTATACTTAGGTTTTTGTGGTAACCATAAATCAATATAAACAAATTATTTTATAAGTAAAAATATTTATCTTTAACAAATTAAGAATTTACAATGTGCAAATTTATTAATTTATTTTTAGATATCATTGGATTTTTCTGTGAAAAATACAAACAACATATGGTAAGTGTATATCTTTAATGAATATATAAAGACCACATACCTATAATAGAACATAGAATAGGTACATAATAAGAAAAAAAAAACATAATTTGAACAACTTTTAAAATAGGTAATAATATAGTATGTTTTATTCGGCGCATACTAGTTGCCTCCCAAAATATACGAATTGCCTCCCGTCCTTATCGTAAATAAAAAGGTTAATTTACACTAGTTGCCTCCGATGATCAGGTAGTTCATAATTATATACGAGTTGCCTCCCAAAAATTTTCACACTTATTGTCTCCCATATAAAATTAAGTAGTGGTTCATAAACTTCACCAAAAAGTTCCACATAAATAGATAATATCGAATAATGTTATAATAGTTTTTGGTAATGTTTATTCGTTATTAAAAATATCAGACTTGGTTAAAAACAATAATAATTTAAAAATAATCAATACGAATAAAACATATTTTACTACTTATTAAAAATATATAGTGTAGTTAAAAAACATTAGTCAAATGATAAATCAATAAGTTAAACAAAATAGGAAGTAGTACCTATTATTAGTCAATAAAATAAATGTATCGTAATAATAATATAATATAATATGCATATAATGGTAAAAAATTATTTATAACATTGCTTTGGCTTGTATTTTTTAGCCAATATTTGTAAGTACTCAAAATTTGATATTTTTTTTTCATTTAGCTTTTTTATTTGGGTATCAATGAAAATTATTTTGTTTCTAATTTGTAATCATCCATGTAGTTTAGGCTTATGAGAATTTTGCATTAAAATTACAGTCTCAGTCTGAATTAATTTTAAAATGTCAATAAATTTGAATATATTAGGATGTGGAGACTCAAAATAACTATTAAATTTGCTATGGAAGGATTCGCATGCATTGGTTGTGCGATGAATGCTGGAACTTTTTTCTGCCCATATATGAGGTGGAAAAATTGAATCCTCTGATATATAATACTAGCTGAATAACCCGGCGATGCCCGGGAAAAAAATTGTGATTAATTAACTCCTTTTAGGTGTAATTTAATGTGGAAGCAAAATCATATTATGTTTCAATTTTTAGTCATCCCGCATGGCGTTGCCCGTGAGACATGCTTATGGTTATGCAAACAATATATCATCAGGTAGGCAATCTACTTGCAGTAGATTGCGGACACAGCGAGGAGGGTGATCAAATACAATCTACATTAGTATAGATTTGTAGTTGAAAAATATATTTATACGGTATTACGGTGTACCTAAAATAGTATTGAAGTCATAATTGATTATCCCGGATTTTTATAGTATTTCTATATTAATATATTTTGAGGGTTATTTTATTTTTTTATTTTTTCGGATAAATCAGCGTTCTTGTACCTAACGGCTAACTTTGTGAAATAATTCAACGTATATAGCTGATGAGCAACCGCATAATAATGCTAATTTCTGCTATCACTATTATAACCTGCAACCAAAGGCAACCATTAATAAACAAAAAAAGTTTCAATTTCGAATCTTAAGATCCATGATTGACCACTTCTTTGAAATGCGAATATCAGAAAATCTTTTCTTATTGCACATCTAGATAATTAGAAGAACCACTATTCCAAACATCAAGTTTGTATGTTTTGTAGGTACTTAAACCAATGTAGTATATTTAAATTAGATAAAGCTTGATAGATGGCGCCACTATTGTATTCTTACAACCTCTTATTTCCTCCTTTAGGGGTGAATTCCCAAAAATCCTTTCTTAGCGGACGCTTACGTCATAATAGCTATCTGTATGCCAAATTTCAGCCAGATCCGTCCAGTGGTTCCGGCTAGGCGATGATGAATCACCCAGGACAAGTCTTTTTATATATACAAGAAGATGTATCTACTAAATAGTCTGAAAATTGAGTTTTTTTATCATCTAAAGGCTGTAAGGCTGCTAGCTCCATTGAAAACATATCTCCAACTTCCGCTGGGTTCAAAAATGATAAGCCAAATATGTACGTTAAATAATGTCTTATCGAATCGTCATTAGAGTATTGCGAAGCTAATCCAAGTGACTGAATTTTACGTAAAAAACGATTTTATCGATTTGAAAAATGAAATATCAAAAATCGAGTCTTATACGTCATCCGATATAACTCTCCTCTACAACTTTTAATTAAGGTATTTTGCTCTAAAACCATTCTGTAAGCCGTATTATTGGAACAAAATTGGCATGTTTTGCAGTAAAAAAAATTGTAATTACGGCCGTCATGTGCTGCCATCATTTCTAGCGGCAGAGTTTGTCCCCAACTAGCTCCGACATCCACTCTCGAGGGCAAGACAAAACCCGTCGGTCTGTTATCGGCGGTCCGCGCTCCGCACGTAGTTCCATTAATTTTATAAATACCTATTATGTCCACATTATTATTTACGTCAAATGAAACAAAATAAAATTATCCTCGATTGATTGCGCTGCCCGCGACAGTCCTTGCATTACCGTATTGATGTGACAGCCACGGCTGTGAATAAAAACTCATTATTTTAGTTCTAAAAACACGGGTAACTGACTGGTTTTAGATCAAAAAACCTCTTATAAAAGTTGAAGAGGAGAGTTGAATCTGTTAACGTATAGGACTAGATTTCTGATATTTTAATTTATTATACCAATTATTCACAAGTCAAAAAAGTGAAAACAAAAAACAAAAAATGCAAAACGATTTTATAGATTTTGAAAATATCGAAAATCGAGTCCTCTAATTTCATATAAAACATCCATAACAACCCCTTCAAAAACATATAAACATAATTTGTGTATAATATACATTATTTATTGAAAAATATAAGAATTTATAAAAATTAAAACTTGTCTCATAAAATAATTAGTGTATAAGATACCTATAATACAACACAACTATACAAATTACTAATAATTACTTTAAAAGTAACAAATAAAATTGAATTTATAAAGGTGATTTATTTCAATACAATTATACATTAGATTATTTGAATTATTTTATTATTAATAAGTATGTTATAAAACAAAATATATTTATACAATATATAGGTAAGTGTATAAAAAAAGTAAGATAAACAAAACACATACATACTAATTATTGACTATAAATGTTGTGAATGGTATTTGACAATTGTATAATATTATAATATAATAATAAATAATATTAGGTATATAAATACGTACTAAGAACTTACAATAAATTAATTTTTAGAACTTACAGGATTATAACTTAAATTAATGTTTTCTACAGCTGATTTTTTTGCTTTCCTATTTAAATAAAATTTTGCTATAAAATATATTAAAAATACTATTATTACGACAATTAAATATTTGTTCGTGTATATAAATTCATACGTTTTATTTACAGTAAGTGAATTTAGTAACATATCTTGTTGGTCTAATTGGATATTTATTTTATTGAACGCTTCTTTATTAAATTTAATATTTTTTATTTCATCAAAGTGAATAGGTTTGGGATAGGGCTGATTTGAAAAGTTGAAAACATTACAGCATGAATCATTCATAAGAGATAAGTCTACTGGAACTGAGAAATATGTTTGGTTTAATTTTTGTTCAGTTTGCAGTACACCTTTCGAGGTGTAAGCAATACACCCAGACTTCAAGTATAACTTTCCAGAACTTTTAACTTTAATTTTTTGCGTGAAAGACTGTTTATTACAAATTATAGTGATTGTAGTGGGTTTATCACATACAAAAATCCAATGATTTTTGAAAAATGATGGATACCACATTTCTGTTTTGAATTCAGAGATATAATAGTATCACATTGAGGTGGTTTAGTTACAGCATTTTTTAGTAATTCTGTTACACATGTGGGGTCCTTATCACAATTATGTATAATTTCATTAAATCCACAAACAAATATTTTCGCCACTACTTTACAATTATTTAAATCTGGCTAAATAAAATATTTGGTCATTATTTTGTCCATTAACAAATACATAGAATTTTTAGTCATATGAAGAAATTGACCATGTTCATTAATTGGAATGTAAATCGGTAATATGTAATAAAAGTTAAAATTTTTTATAAGGCACAGTGGAAATTTTAAAGAAAAAATAAATCTGTCATTTATTGTGTGCATTTCAATACTTAATATTTTGAATATTTCTTGAATATTATCCTCATCAAATTTAACAGGGATTTTCAAATCGTCTGGGAGAATAGTCTCTATATTTTTTATTTCCGACAGTAATTGGTGGGGTGTTATTATAAACGCATCTACTATATATTATTCTGAACGTTAGAAATTACTCTTTGCAACCTACTTATAAATATGTCCAATTCAAATATAGTGTGTTCTATAAGACTTATTGAACTCAGAATAACAATTTTTCTGTTTTCGTTAGATATCTCAATAATCATTTCGTTCAATTTTGTCTCGCCTTCTTTCATATTTGCATCAAATAATTTCTTATTTTCGTTAAATGATGTAACCGAATCGTTAAAATTAATAATTGTGCTTTTTAATATAGATATCTGATCATGAACAATACGCATAACATCTTTCTGATCGTTTTCCAATTTATTCGCATGTTTTTTTAACTGATACAAGGTTATAGAAATTTCTTTGAACGCAATTAGTTCAATTGATTTTAACATTTGCCTAATATTTCTAAGACTGCTATTTAAAAATTTTAAATCCATATATTATGTATTTATTGTCCAACTACTTCCGCAAGCTCTACCATTACCTATGAGTTCGTACTGAAAGCCCGGGCTATCCCTGGTTGATGTCAATTCAGACAAGCCTTCTTCATCATTACCAAACGTTGTGGTCGTCATTTGTATGGAAAATAATAACAGTAGTATTTGATAAATGATCTTCTCAACGTCCATATTAACTTTTTTTCGCTCTTTTTCTTCAGTGTCCAATAATTATAGTTAACGTACCTACTATAACCACTATATATCTACAACAATAAGATAAAGTAAATTTAGATAATGTGCTATTAGTATGAAAAAATAATGATAACGAAACAATATCAATAATACTAAGGTCATGATTGAATTTTTTTAAACATACAATTTCATTGAATAATATAAAAATTGTTGCATTTTTCTTTTATATTTTTAGTATATTTGGCTTTGTTAGTTTAACTTGTCAAAAATAAAATTTATTTATAAAAAATACCCCTAATGAAAAACCTAGAAAATCTAGGTGAGTCCATAAAGAGTCACTAATTAGTAATTTCTATAAATCAGGCCCCAATTGTGGGATCAACGTATATAACAATTAATATTGAAATCAGAGTTGGGCTGCATCATTCGAATACAATTTTATTTAGATGATTATTTAGATAATATTTTATTCAAATAAAAATGTATTTAAATTAGGCTATTATTTCATAATCATTCGAATAAATCGAAAACAATATTATTCGAATTACAAATGATTCGACTAATTTTCAAACATATTATAGTTATTCAAATAATTTTTCAGTTATTTTATCTTAGTTAACATATGGACATAATATGGTTGGTATTTTGGTAATTAAAACATTTTCGTATTAAAAAATAATGAGTATTGTATTTTAAGTTCACGATTGTAAATCTTCTTTTATTTTAAATAAATAGAAAAATACTATAAATGCAGAAACAAATATAGAACTATCTAAAGAATTCGAATATATTTATATTTTGTATTAGCATAATGTTTGAAAATTATTCAATTACATTTTTATTCGAATAATCATAAAAAAAAATCATTCGAATAATCATATATGAAAATTATTCGAACAATTTTTTATTCGAATAATTATCTAGATAATATTTTGCTTAACTCTGATTGAAGTACTAAAAGTAAATTAAAAATTGAATTAAAAAAAAACTTTGTAAATAAAATCAATTTTCTTACCTGTTTCAATGTTTGAATTTCGCTTGACGAAAGTCAAACGTCAAATACCAAAGTCCGTAGATCTTTTGACTTAACGTAGTAGAATTGCGTTATATGTTTATCAAAAAAAAAATTCAAAAACTATTAAAAAATACACGGAAATTAAAATGTTGTCGAAACACTGTATATATAACGTACAACAAAATCGTTTCTTCTATCTTTGATATAGAATTAATACATTTAATTGAAAGTAATATATTCGAGTTGAATATGTTTATAACTAGGTTACAGAGGATGATCCAACGCTCAAATTAATAAGGTCGATGCTTTTGTAATGACGCCATATCAATTGTTATCGGAAATAAACAGTATTGAACATATTATTCCCGATGATTTGAAATTGCCACTAAAATTTGATATAGAAAATATTCATAACATTTTTAAAATAATGAGCGTCCAACTACATTATATTAATGATAAATTAATATTTTCATTAAAAATGCCTTTGTGTATTGAAACCAATTTTAACTTGTATCATATTTTACCAATTTACGTTCCGATTAATGAATACGGTCAATTTCTTCACATGACTGAAAGTCCTATGTATATTTTATTAGCGGACGAAATGGTTTCAAAATATTTTTTATGGCCTAATCTTTATAACTGTATAGAAGTAGCTAATATATTCGTTTGCATTTTTAATGAAATGATACACAACGGTGAGTTGGATCCGACTTGTGTAACAGAATTACTAAAGAACTCTGTATCTAAACCACCACAATGTGAAACATATATTACCGAGTTCAAAAAAGAAATGTGGTATGCGTCATATTTTAAGAATAATTGGTATTTCGTGAGTGAAAAGCCAACGACCATAACAATAGTTTGTAATAAGCAAAGTATAAACTTAAAAATTAAAATTAAAAATTCTGGAAAGTTATACTTGAAATCTGGATGTTCAGCTTTTACTACGAAAGGTGTCCTTAGAACAGAACAATCGTTAGAATCATCACTTTCTGTCGTTATACCAATAGAACTATCTCTTTTAAATGATTCTTGTTGTAATATGCCTATCAACCAATCATACCCGAAACCAATTCACTTAAATGAAATAAAAAATCTTAAATTTAATAAAGACGCTTTTAATCGAATAAACTTACAACTAGACCAACAGGACAAATTGATAACCTCCCTTACTACAGAAAAGACATATGAATTCGTTTATGCAAACAAATACTTAATTGTATTAATACTTGCAATATTAATATATTGTATTTTTAAGTATTTTAAAAATAATAAAAAAAAGTTATCCTTAGAAAATAATATAGAACTCGGATATCGTCCCTGTGCTCCACAAAAATAATTAAATAGTTTTATAAATAATTGTATATTAGTTGTAATTCGAAACTCAGAAGTTTTTTTAAAATTTTTTTAACAATAAATACTTTATTTCTTATTTGTTTTCTGATAATTATTATACTTTATATATTAAAGACATGTAAAACAAATAAGTTGTATACTTGTATTACACATTCTTATATAGGTACGGCCGTACGGGTACCTATACTGTATATTTTATGTTGTATTATTTGTATTATTAATTTAAGTGGAACTGATGTATGTATATATAATATATTATATTATTATATAGTGTGTGCTATATTGATGGTAAATAAACTAAAATATTTTAATATTATAATTTTTACATTTTTCATGTGTAATTACAATAGTATATTTTTATATCATTATATTCAATTTATATGTACCACTTACCTGGTAGTGGGTCAGATTGTCTACATTGAATGATTTCTGTTATAAATGGTCTTTTGAGTGTTTCTTTTGACAGAAAAAGTATTTTTTTAGACCCATAGACACCATTTAGAAATTTCTCACAATTTTTATGATCGGATAGATAAGTGCTTGGATAATTTGTATTTTATTTTAACGTAATTGTGTTACAACTCTATATTTTTTTGCCCTTAAAACGACGAGAAATTATTAAAAATAAACTATGAATTATTTTCACCACCATTAAAAATAATTCTTGTATGTACGAGATAAATGTTTTATGTTGTTTAATGCATTTTACTTTAACGTAGTAGATTTTTGTGTTTGGTGACTATATTTACCTACAAAGAAAAATTATATTATATTGAAGAATTTAACTACGAAATGGTTGTTGTTAGACAAAGACATACATTCGTCGTTTTAATTTGTAATTGAGTGATTTTCACCAATACCACAGTTCGCATCACATGTCACCAAGGAGTTGCCATATTCCAATTCTTGAACATCAGGATTCATAAATGTCGTTATGATATTCGCTCTTCTACTATATGTAGATTTTGATACTCCATCCTTTATAATATTAGAAATGAAATTCAAAAACTCTACATGGTTAGGAATCAGTACCTACCATACCTACCAGTACCTACCATATACATACCGCCACGTCTCACCCATAGCATTATAGGCCGTAACGCCGTATATACCTTAATCATATAATAAAAATTTAATATAATAAAAGTTTTTTATATATAAATAATATTATAATATACATAAATTATTTTCATGTTATAGATTAGAAAATAAAAAAAAAAATTCAAAAAGTGATAAGAGCGTTACGACGATAATATTTTACAAATACAATATATAAATTGTTTCAGGTTTATGGATTGAAAAATTTTAAAAAACAAGTATGGTGGTAAGATTATAATAATATATAATTTAATTATTTTCATGTTTTCAGGTTTAAAAATTTTAATTTATTAGCCGAATTATCTATTATTATAATTAAGTTATTTATGTAAAACCTAGCAGTTAAAATTAGTATTGTAGACGCCCAACACTATGGGCTCCCGAAGGACCACTCGGTAATGCCCGAGAACAATAAGTGCCAAAAAAAAACGGCCTAGCATAGAACAAAAAAAACGCCGACTAAGTGGCAGGTAGGCAACCAAATATGGTTTCGCCTTAGAAATTATGAGTAGGCAATTTTGCGTACGACAATGACACAGAGGAATGGGAAGATATATATATCGAGGAAGTAGGATGATACAAGTTATGCTTTATGGGGCCAAGGGGCCCTGTGGTCGATCCGGTCTGGTGCAATAACCACAGGGGGGAAACTACCAATATTAGGACAACTTAAAAACTACTTATAACTAAGGCAGATGATGGCGGGCTGGTGACTGGTACGACTGGACGACCGGGGCGGCCTCTCACACAACCCACAATGGGTGCTGGCGGACTTACGCGGAACAGACAGCAACCATGGACGACGAAGAAATAGTAGGCAGCCCAAAATCGACGTTGTCTCAGGATGGGCAATTACCGTTGAGTGAGTTGATGTCAACGATTGTACAACTCTCATTCACACATTAATTGTGATCAGAATAACAAAATAAGAACAATAACAAAGAAACTCACTCAACTGTTGTAATGTCTGTGAAGTTAGCTCCTGGACGTTTAGCACTTATCAATTCTGATTAGATAGGTAACCGTATTCCTGTAGACTATATTGCCTATTCATTTCTTACAAGGAGTCTTAATGAAAATATTTATTTTTCAGATAATTCAAGATGGATGAATGATAATAATTAACAATCAGATTATAATAATTATTAAGATTATAATATTATTAAATATAAATAAGTGATATATTATACTATTATCATTGGAAAGTAATGAAACATTTTAAAGTATTTTAAATAATTAAAACTTTTTTTTTACAAATATCACCAAATATACACCGTCCAATATTTGATTTCATAAACAGTTATTGTTTTTACTATTTTGAGTAAATAAATCTAATTTGAGTAAATAAATACGATTATATCATAGTACAATGTATTCATGAAAACAAAAAAAAATCAACTGCAAGTGATATACACCTTATAATGTAAATTTAGGCATCAATAGAGTGTAATAACAACAAGATGAATAAAATAATGAAAAATATTGAAACAAAATGAAAATAGAAAACCCTAAACCTACAATTATTACAAAAAATATTAAGATCTTCTACAAGTGAATACCAAACAGTCAAATCAAATCAGCTTTAAGGAAAAAATGTATATTAACCGACAATAACCCACCAAGCAGCACCAACAGTCTATAATATTATTCAAAACTAATTTAACATTTTGGTAAAACTGCAGGGTAAACAATGGGAACCAGCTTAAACATTTAATCATACAATGAATAACAATAAACTAGATTATATTTATTTATGTGTTTTTGACCTCCCATTATGATCATAAATTATCAAACTTTTACAAATAGCTTTTAAAAAATAACATTTAGTATTCTTGGAATAACTTGATAACAAACATTTTTGAATACAATTGTTTGTCCCAATACTGTCACTACACATAAAATAGGGGATATACCTATCATTTATTGTTCACTTCCCTATTAATGGACATTACAAATAATAATCCTCCTTAGTTATTAGAAGTTAGAACAAATCTAATTTAACACCCCACATAATTTAGTATACACAAGGATGATTCTACTATAAAGAACATTTTGGAGGGACGACTTAGCATGAAAACCAAAATGTATGTACACCGAACTATATTAAATTGAAAGGGCATCAAAAAAAAATTTGAAAATTGAGGTTTTCCAAGGGGGCCACGGTAGACTTAAGCGATTTACGTGCCAATGTGCCATGCGGCTGCGAAGTATTTGTAACTAGGACGACTTTTTCGACACGAACACGGAAATTTATGTTTTCAAGATCACTTTAAGTCGAAAGAGCATTCAGCATAAGTTCGAAATTTGTAGTTTTATAGGTGGGGCAATCAGGGGACTTTAAAGGAGCTCTAGAAAAATAAAAGTATATTTATTATACGATTTTCGCGACATACGGGAGAAACTGCCGCGTGGTGTACTTAGAACGGCTTTTTCGAAATTAAAACCAAAAATGCTATTACTGAAACCATTTTTAAACGAACGGGAAACCAACTTAGATTCAAAATTTGTTTATTTCGAAGAGGTCACTCGGTGGACTTAGACTCCGGAAAAATAATAAGATTTCAACTATATGATTATACTGCCAGATTTCAGCTATGCCGTGTATTTAAAAAGAATTTTCGAAATGAATACCCTCAATAATATTTTCAAAACTATTTTTAATCGAAAGGGCGTTCAAAAAACATTTTAAAAATGTACTAGCCAAGTGCGGCACCCGGGGCACTTGAGCTCCAGAAAAATAAATGTGTATACGTTCTATACGATTTCTGCGATTTATGGTCTTAGACGCTGCGCGGTGTATTTTGGAAGGCTTTTTTGTAGTGATCACCAAAAAATATGTTTTCCAAAATAATTTTAATCGAAAGGGCGTTTAATAAACATTTTAAAAATGTACTACCCAAGTGCGGCACCCTGGGGACTTGAGCTCCAGAAAAATAAATGTGTGTACATACTTCAATATATTTGCGATATCGGGGTGACTAGACTGCATAGTAGATTTTGAACGGACTTTTCGACGTGATCACCAAAAAATATGTTTTCCAAACTAATTTTAACTGAAAGGGCGTTCAATAAGCATTTTAAAAATGTACTACCCAAGTGCGGCACCCGGGGAACTTGGGCTCCAGAAAAATAATAAGATTGCAACTATATGAATTTTACCATACCGCCGGATTATGGCTGTGCGGTGTACTTAGAACTGCTTTTTCGAAATGAACACCCAAGATGCTATTGATCAAACCATTTTTAATCGAAAGGGCAATCAACGTAGATTCAAAATATGTACTACCCAAGTGCGGCACGCGGTGGATTTGAGCTCCAGAAAAATAAATGTGTATACGTTCTATACGATTTCTGCGATTTATGGTCTTAGACGCTGCGCGGTGTATTTTGGAAGGCTTTTTTGTAGTGATCACCAAAAAATATGTTTTCCAAACTAATTTTAATCGAAAGGGCGTTTAATAAACATTTTAAAAATGTACTACCCAAGTGCGGCACCCTGGGGACTTGAGCTCCAGAAAAATAAATGTGTGTACATATTATACCATTGTCGGGCGATGTCTCAGCGTGGTGTATTTTTGTATATTTAATATTTATAAGCAAACATTTTATTTTTTAAATGTTTTACTATTATGCATTCAATGCTTTAATTCATTCTAAAGAAAATACCATTCAATTTTAGTCACAAATATCATTTATGATATTATATCCTTATTGACTGAACACATGATGCAATGAAGTAGAATGTAATTAAACTCAATGAGCATAGTACATATTAATATATTATAATATTAATTTCTATAGCTGAAAATATACAACAAGAAATATAAATGAACATATATTTGTTTTCCTTTGCATACTATCGTTGATAATGAATAATGTACATAATACTAATTACTAGTACTTATAATAAATTATATTATATTACAAATTTAATTGACATTGAAAAGTGTAATACTGGAAACTACCTGTATGAGTTTTATAGATAATAATTGTAATATATTCAAATATATAAAGCGTTACTGTAATAATATAATAATGTATATTCAATATTGTATAATAATGGCTAGGTATTGTGGAAAACGTGAGCGAGGTAGCTCGGCTTTCCCACACGTAAGATTATTGTAAAATCAAAAAAAATTTGTATAAAAATAGTACAATGTAAAATAATTTAGTATAAAAAAAGTATAAAAAAATTCTGCGATTCCTGGAAAAAAGAAATAAATATATTAAAATCTCAGCCTTACAACTTCATTTTTCATACATCCTTAAGTAAAATTGTACTTTAATATTTTTTTTACGTAATCACACATACTTTAGACCATACAATTTCAGGTTTTTCTCTGAAAAACTGTTATTTTGTCTGAACTCATAAGTCATTATAGTGACGATTACAAAGGTGAACTTAACAATCGCGTTGTTGGTTTATCGCCTTATCGCGGTCGTATATTTTATCTTTGTTTCATAGGTTTTAGCCTTCATGAGGATTTAGGAACTTTTAAAAGAAAATCAATTTTATTTCTATAAAATTTGTCAAGCTATTTATTTATTTTCTCTTATCTTATACTTGGCAATTATGTTAAGTTTACTAAAATATTTGTATTTTTGTAATGTATAATTTAGTAAAATATTTGTATTCATGAAAATGTTGCGTTAAAAAGAAAATAAGTGCATATTTTAAAGCATATTTGTACTTTTTAAGCGCACAAGTGCATGCATATTTAGTACATTTTATGTGCATTAAGTTCCGAACCCCCTTATTATTAACAAATCATGTTTATTGATATCATATTTAATGTTTTTGTGAAGTTTTTCGTTTTGGTTTAAAAAAAAAAAATTGTTTCTGTTATAACATTGGAAAACTGCAGTGGCCCATAGAATAAAATATTATATTATATAAAATGTATTATTCTCGTGGATTACAAAGCGTTCATTGAAGTTTAAAATGGAAATAAATAATATATAATTTTAAATGAAATGTGTATAGGTACATACATTTTTTAGGACAGTCTCGCCGCAAATGTCCAAATGCCCCGCACGAATGGCAAGTTGCATTTGACCGTCCACGTGCCCGTCCGCGACCCCGAAAACCATAATTTTGAGGCCCATAGTAATATGTTTCTGGTGGTGGCGGTTGTACAGCTTGAGCCATTTGAACTAAATTTAAATAATTATAGTATATTAGAGACTGTTTTTTAACTAATATTATTATTATATAAATTAATTATTTAAATATTTTACTATTGAAACTAACCGACTGACACAATCCCGGAGACAATTGATTTAAACGCCTCTGTGTAAATTGTCGTGGACGGTGTGGTAGTGTGTCCACCACGTCCACGGGCCTCACCGCCCCGACCACGCATTAGCCCGCCACGACCACGCATTACCGCGCCACGACCTCGTACCAGCCCGACTTGGCCACGGTCAGGCGCATGCAGCATGGGCGAGGGCCGGTGATGCGCCCTGCCTCTCGGCCATTTTGATTGTACCGTAGTTGCCACTGACCTTTCGACAGTTTAAAAATTAGTGAAAATTAATACCAAACATTATAATATAAGAAAAAACCATATAATTAACTTACAGATTCGGATCACAAATTATAATTTCGAAGTTTTGTGCATTGTCAGCCAGCTTGGACCTAACTAATGCACAAAACCCCGAATAATAATCTAGTTCATACTTTGGAAATACCCAAATCGACGATCGTAACCCCAATGACAATGTGTCGTCGATTTGGGTTTCCAAAGTTCTAAAGTAGTTGTCATCCTCGCCCTTCAACCAAATAATAAAACTTTTGCTAGTTGCATAATCTGCAACTACGCGACCCTTCTCAAAGGAGAACCAAACTCCGCTGGATATCAATCTGTAATAATAAATTGAAACAAACATTTTAGTATTTAGTTACATGTAGATCAGTATAGATGGAATTTAAAAATTAAAATTAAAATTAACATAAAAATATTTAAATTTAAATTACTCGTCTTTCAAGTTCAAGTGGGTGAGGCATCTGTCCAAAGTTGAGTTATTGCTGGCACTATCAAGATCGACGGGTAATATCAATACTTCCCGCGGATCTGCAGCATTATTACTGGTGGCGCAGAACACGCGGCTCTCCACCCGCAGAGGTGGCAATCTGTGCGGTAGTATTTGAGGCTATATAAATTACATTTACAATGAAATAGGTAGTGAATTAATTTCCCAACAAATTATTTACGATGTATACAAAATAAAAAAACTAATAAAAAAATCTTACGTATTCGGGATCACACACTGTAATGATCGTACCTTGGCCGAATGTGGTGGAAAGCAGACCACGCACCTGATACCAATCCAGCCGATCCAAATTGCACCCAAGCTTTGGAATGATCAATTGATTTATTTCTAAATCAATCAATCGATCCCGCAACTGGTTCAATGAATCGGCCAGTGATTGGAGAGTCGGTTTGTGGTGAAATAACACCTTCGTGACAAGGTAAAAAACATAAAGTTTACCTCCCTCGTCACTCGGGTGTAATTCCGCCACACCACCGACCCGGACCTTTTGGTCCATCAGGGCTCCGAGGGCTCCGTACTTCAGCCTGCAATTTAAATAGAATTATATTATTTATTTAATATAAATCAAAAATGAAGATATCTGAAAAATTCACAAAACGCGTTTATTATACAACTATGCGAGTTTATCAGTTTTTTTTTATTAATTTTAATAATACTACCTACATGTTATACAAATTTTGCGCAATTTATTTCAGCACATTAAAAAATGTTTAAAACATATTAGATAAATATATAAATTACAAACTATAGTTGCTTGAGTATGTTCGTATTTTTGGAAAATAAAGTTATGAATGATATAAAATGAAGCTATAAGTGTACTTACTTGAAGTTTATGGCAATGCCTCTTCCCATCTGCAAATCCTCGGACACGCAATGCGCCGTGGCCAACTTTCCATCATCCTTCAGTGCCGCCGATGCCACGCCAATTTCCACAAACAAATCTTGTGATGATACATTAATGATAGCCATACTGAAAAGTTAAGGAACATATAATATTATCGTGTAATAATTCTTAACATTTCACATAAGTTATGTAACAAATAATGCAATTAATTAATCAAAACCTTAGTCAAGAAATACAATTTTTTAAATATGTAAATTTTAAATTTTAAATATCTTATAAAATATAAGTAATGTAAAATTTCAAAATACTCACACGTATAATATTTTATGTTTGATGCACTGTGCAGGTTACAAATTAGGACGATATGTCGATATAGTTAGTGGTGCATATAACTGTGTAAAAGTCAAGACTGTAGAGGCGTTAAACTACTTGTTGTACGGGCTTTTATAGACTTTAACTTGATCACTCCCTCTTCTCACTCTACTGACGTAGGTGTACAATGTACACTACTGCATCGGACTATCAGTCAGCTCATTGGTCGGCAGTCGGCACAAAATATCAGATATAATTATATAAAGATTAATGAGAGTAGATGATGGAACTATTGAAAAATACGTATACCTATAGTTACATTAAAATTGAATATACTTTATTTTGTACATTTTCAGAAAAAGAACTTTTTTGTAGGTTACATAATAACAAATCTACAGGCTCATAATCATTATTTTCAATGTGTCAAATAATTAATTTACACTTTCATCGAATTTACGCAAGTAAGGATTATAATATATTATAATATAATCATCCAATGTCGATATAAAGTATATAAAATAATATTTATTAATTTAGGGCCTGGAATTATAATGTAAATTATGAATTAATGTTGTAACTGATTTCAGTTGGGCTTTTATGCATGGTATTTCTAAAGCATGGAATGGTAAAGAAACAATATTTGAATACCTGGATATGTGTCATAGAATATTAACTGGAAGAGAAACATTTTCTTCTAGCACAGTAGTTATAAGTTCTTGTACAAACCATTATGTTAAAAATATTCTGAACCATGTTAAACGGTATTATACTATTATCCAGATGATGATAAGACAGCGTTTTACATAGCCAGATGTGTTGGGTTGGTGTTTGAAATGAACAATTATGAAGAAATCAAACATTGGTTTAAGTTGCTATCGACTATGATCTTGTCAGACAAGTCAACGGAAATGTGTAAAGCAGCAAGTATGGAAATGAAATCATACCTACAAACAAACCATGGATTAGTTGAGAATGAAATTGAAAAGTTTGATGACGATCAAAATTACCCTTGTGGTAAAACCACTGATACCTCGTATTATGCAGAACGAAAGAAATCTGCATTTTATAATGATTTTAAACAAATATTTGACAGTGTGAAAAGAATAGTAAATATTCCCTCACAGGATCATAATCAACTAGATGTTAATAGTATGTATTCAGAAGAGTACTTGTTACATTTCCTAATTGAAAATGTACCATACATACCTCTATGGACAAAAGTTATGACTACTGTTATTCATTTGGAAGAACGCCAGAGTAATGCATCTGTAGAAAGTTGGTTTAATTTAGTGAAAAATCATATTTTAGCAGGCAAAAGAAGAATGAAATGTAGTAGGTTTATTGAAAATATTACCCAATATAATATGAAGCTCAATGCTTTAGACAGGTTGAATTACAAATACCTAGACGTATATGTGCCATAAAAAAAAAGATGATTGTGACGAGGACAACCTGCATTTAAATACTCTAGAAACTTGGAGGAAGAAAGGAAAACGTCCAGCATTCTTGAGAAACAATAATAAAATTTTAGGCAAAAGTTATGGTGAAAACCAACAAAATTGTTTGTTATTAAATATGCAGTTCCAAGATAAGACACTACAACAGAGTATTGTATTACATTCAAAACAAGATGAGTTTAATAATGATCATCT